>JAAALK010000873.1:0-60010 GCA_019279435.1 Zizania palustris
ACCTCCTGCACTTGCTATATGTTGTGATGTGTGCCAAGGCTTTGAGAATGCTTGCAAAAGTCTTCCCTTTATGTGAGCAAAGGGAGTGCCATAAGCATCTCATGCAGAATTTTGTGAAGTTTCAGATGAATGCCATTTGAATGTGGCTAACAAGAAGAGGTATCTAATATCTCCTTTCTGTCATTTTTTCTATTGTAATTGTTTAACTTATTAGTACTATTATATTTGTAGGAAGAAAAATAGCAGGAATAAGAATGAAAGTAATCTCCTTGTCGGTACTCTACCTAGAGTGTATATCACATTGCCACCATCACTATTGATCGACCAAAGGTTGATAGGACAATTGATGACATTTCAAATATTGATACGATTCATATCGATTATTGGACAGTAGATAGTACTCATAGCTACGCAGGCAAACGATGCGCATGGGTGAGTCCCATGTGCAGAGTGTGTCACACCTTCGTTGGGCGGCGTCTGCAAATCATTGGTTGTTGACATAGGAAACTTTATCTCATATTAACCATCCAATTGTCGACATAAATCCTATTGATATTTGAAGTATCGATAGTTGACCTACTAACGCTTTGGTTGACGGGATCTATCTTTGTAATTTTTTAAAAGGCGTAACATGATTATAATTTTAAAAGGTATTATTTAAAAATTCCATAATTGTAAAAGGTATTATGTATATATGTGAACTCTTAGTGATACATAATTAAAATACATCTAAAATTTAACCAATTTTTTTATTTCTAACCAATTCAGTTTTTAGAAAATAGAAACGGACGGTGATATAAAATACTAAAACAAAAATTTAACAAATTATTTTTTTCAATTTTCAACACATGGTCGAGCAGTCTTTCGATCAGATCGATCGATCGATCGATCGCGGTCCGTCTCATTCCCACTAAATTTGATCCCATGTTTCACGCACGAGTTTCCTTCCATGCATGGTTGTTGCGTCGGCCTCGTCTTAGAGCAAGTATAATAAGCTATGTAAGCAGGCTACAAGACTTGCCACATCAGATTAGTAGTGAGGTGGAGGAGAGAAGGAAGGAGAGAGAATAAAAGCGGGCTACTAGTTAACGACCTACTCATACACAGGTTTCAATGAACATTGTGAGATGGTGTAATATGTTACACATTAAATGCATAATACATATAGCCAACTAACTATTATATGAGTTGACTATTAGATTAGTTACATGTGACATGGCATAAATATAAAGCCAACATCTAGCTATATTATTAAACTTGCTCTTAAAGGTAAGAATGGCTAATAACTAGCTAGCTTCTCTCGAAAACACTTAGCTATGATACTAGGCTAAGCTATCCATGTACACCGCTCGCTGATTCATCTTACAAATATGTGGGGTCCTAGACTCCTAGGGGTGTAGGGACAGGGTGGTGGCATCGCTCGCCCTAACACTATTATTGAGTATTTAACTAATAAAAATCTACTTTACATTTCATTATTAGATTCCTGCAACTACAAAAGACTTATGATACAAGTCAATATCTAGAATATTTAGGGTCTTTAGATTTTTGAACCAGCTTCCTGGCTCGAAGCTGGAATCTGGACCAAACAGCTCTTTTGGTCACCCAGTTTTTTCAGAATCTGTAGATTCTCGTAATACAAATTTAAAAGCTGGTATAACCCAGATTTTACAGCTTCTCAATTCAACTTTGAATGAATATTATCTACCATGCTATTAAAACATATTAGTTCATGTAAAATTTGAAAAGATGAAATTTTAGTCAAATATATTATTTTAGTATAATTTAAAAATATATAATTTTAATATAATCATCCCAAAATTCCATGATCAGAATGATTTACATGTAAAATTACACATTAATAATGTAACTAAAATCACGAACTACCAAAATATAAATCCATAACTATTTCAACCAAGCAGCTTCTCAGCTTTTCTACGGCTCACAACTCACAACAGTTTTTTCACAGCTCATAGCTCACAACAGCTTTTCACCTTAAAAGAGTTTTAATTCTAGAGTACGTGTAGCGGAAACTTCTCAAACAGGTCCATAGTTTTGGAGGATTCTCTTGGCGTTTTTGGGTGCTAGCCGAACGAGTTTATTGTGGTCGCGACGACTGTTTCTGTTGCTCATTTGTTCCGGGAGAACGTGAACGGCACAGCCTCACTGACTGGTTTTCGTTGCCTCGGCCTACATCAAGCCAGCAGCTAGCCATCTACTGTATTTCAGTTCACTTTTTATGGGCGAGGATTGAGCCCAAGACTTTGGCCTGTTATGTTTGATGAAACCCAATAACCCAATAATACATGGCAAAATTAACTTACACAAAACTATATCTTGTAAATAAAATAAAATAAAAACTATACCAATCGTACTGTCACTAATAATTGACCATTACTCATTTAGAGATAAATTATACATCATGTGTATCATTAATAGTTTTTTATCAGAGACATGTATATGTCCGTCACTAATGACGAAGCGTTAGTGACAGAGAACACCATATTAGTGTCACAATAAGAATTGCATGTTGCACACCTGTCAATAAGAGCATCCACAATGTATAGTGTACTTACATTAGTACTATATGGACATGTGGCGAAGTCTTTTTTTAGTAAAAATTTTATAGTGTATAACATCTTTAAGGTGGGATCCTTAACAAAATAAAAATGTATTTGCTTGCTTAGCACCACCCTCATATTGTATATAACTAGTACTAAGAGTGTAAAGTTATATTATTTAATTCATGGAACTAGTACCCTTGCGTAAAACTTGTGTCTTCACTTTTTGCTTGCTTAACCCACCTTCCCATTATATGGAACTAGTACTAAGGTCAGGGTTCGCAAATGCGTGGAAAAGCGCCCGCTGCAGCGCGATTAGGCGTCATGCGGTGGACTTCCGCTGCGCTTAGCCCCTAAGCGCCATGTTTAGCGGTAGCGCGCATAGGCGGACCGCTTTAGCGCGCTGTGGCGCGGAAGCGACGTGAAAGCGGGGCAGAAGCGTGCAGGAAAGTTTGGCGCGCGTGCGCCCGCGCGTGAGAAGAGTTGTTGCCCGCGGGAATTTTTGGCGTCTTGCTGTATGTGAGAAATATATGCAACGTGGACAGAGTCACAGAGAAGAACATAGTACCTAGCCCTAGCCGCCGGCCCCTCGCTGCAACCGTCCTCCTCACTGGCCCCTGCTGCAGCCGCCTCCCTCGCCGGCCCCTGCTGCAGCCGACGCCCTCGCCGGCCCCGCTGCAGTCGCCTCCATCGCCGGCCCCCGCTGCAGTCATCGCCCAAGCCGGCCCCTGCTGCAGCTGCCTCCCTCACCGGCCCCCGCTGCAGCCGTCGCCCAAGCGCGGCCAATGGAGGAGCAGCCGCTGGCGAGGAGGGAGGTCGTTCTGGGGAGGAACGTGCACACAACGTCCTTCGCGGTGAAGGAGCCGGAGGTGGATGACGATGAGACCGCGAGAGGGAGGCCGCCATGGCCAGCGTCCTTGCGCTCTACCGCCGCTCCCTCGTCGAGCGCACCAAGCACCACCTCGGTATGTCTTGGCACTCCTCATCTGTTTCTTCCCTCTCCAATCTGGTTCCTGTGGACAAAATGCTGCCTTTACCCACTCCGTCCCTGCGAATGCCGCCTAGTTTAGCCTTCAATCGATCGGGTGCGAATTTATCAGTAGCTTGTTTTATGAACCAGGATTTATTGCGCTGGTAATTAGGCACGCCCATTGTAGCTTGTTTTAAAGAAATAAAGAATCAATGTAAGCTACCTGAAACTCAAAAATTCTACCTATTTTTGGTCTTTTCGTTGACTAAGTCAATAACGCTTAAGCGCCGCTTAATCACGCATAAAACGCCTAAGCACTATGCAGTAGGCCACCGCACGCATAGCGCATAACGCTTTTTCTAACCTTGACTAAGGTAGAAGAATTCACTTAAATAGGCCTATAAACTCAACATTGTGGATGCTCTAATAGCATAAGCTGACAAACACATGCAAAGAACAATTTTAGCATTGCCCATGGCCCAACTAAATTATTTTCCACAGCAAAAAAAAAACAAAAAAAACAAGAGAAAAAGTGGTACAGGAGTGACCACTAAGAGGTGAGATCAAATATTTTTTCGTTTCGGACATGACAAGCTTTTCTACGCACCTAGCTAGCTCTCTTCTTTTGCATGTGACACTGTGACAGAAGAATATGGTCACATTTATTCTCCCTCATGCATGCCATGAGGAGTTTTTGGAACCAAAAGATGATATTCCTTGTGAAAAAAGAGGGAGATTTTGAAACTAAAGCCATCACCTTAATTATCTAGCAATCTCTAGGGTTTCATGCATTGTACAGGGAATATTTATTCATTGAGAAACTATAAAAAATCCAAAAAAATGGTCCAATCAAATGAGAACATGTACTATCTTTACAAATCGATACTTCAATTCATTTTTTCCAACACGTTAGCTTCTTTGCTCGGTGTAAGACAGAAAGGAAAGGTTAATGGGGAAATATCCCGCGCAATCGTGTAATCATGCAATCGTGCGATCTGGTGCATCCAATCAAGATTCAACGGTTACGTATAAAAAAAATAAAAAAGTATTAGGTTTCATATATAACCGTTGGATCTTGATTAGATGCACCAGATCGCACGATTGCAGATTGCACAGGATATTTCCCCAAGGTTAATGGTGTACAAAATTAACCAATCAAACCAAGTACTAAAGTGCATCATAGTACTCCTGATGATTATTATACTAAACATTCAAACAATTTAGCAGAAAAGGCCTGGGTAAACAATGATCGCCATTGTGATTTTGCATCAATCGGTGTAAGCAGCCCACGATTAACGACTGATGACCTTCCTTGTGATGCAGGCCAACTTTGTTTCCTCTCTTTTTCTTTGTCTGTCTCTCCCTTAGCTTTTGCTTTCCTTCAATATCATCTTTGTCTCTTTAGACATCATGCATGTAAATTTGAGCACTCAAATGAAACTTCCATCCGGTTATCCAGACGCATTGGTTGAAGAGAAAGATGAATAAGGAGGGAGGGGGGTAAAAGTTGGGGCTGGATTTTGTTGCAAACTTTGCCTTTTGTGTATGCTTCTTGGAAGCCACTCCTATGCTGCTACACTTGTGCTTTCGCCGTATGTTTGTAAGAGATTCTGATTCTTAGAAATAAGAAGTGAGAATCTAGAGAAATTGATGTTTCCTAATCCTAGCTTTCGGATCTATTTCATTTCTAGACTCGGTAACTTTTGAGTTTTATAATTTAGATCCAAAATCTAAATTTTTTAAGGAAACTTCAAATTCTAAAAATACCTGCAGCTACTAGAAGCTCTCTAAATATACCCTAGAGGGTGTTTGGATCCCTTGGGCTAAAGTTTATCTCTTGTCACATCAGATGTCCGGATGCTAATTAAGAGGACTAAATATGAGTTAATTATAAAACTAATTGTAGAAGCCATGGTCTAATTCGTGATACGAATCTATTAAGCCTAATTAATCTATTTTTAGCACATGTTTATTGCAGCACTACATTGTCAAATCATGAACTAATTAGGTTTAATAGATTTGCCTCGCGAATTAGCCCTCGTTTATGTATTTAGTTTTATAATTATCTCATGTTTAATTTTTCTAATTAGCATCAAAACATCCGGTATTGTAGCATAGTGTATGTATGCTGCTCCTATCATGGTAGTAATGATGTTGTGAGGTTTTGCTTTTGGTTGCCTCTCCAAGATTGGCTACTGCTCGAGGTGCAGCAAGCAGATACGTTGCTCTTTTACCCATGGTGATCCTGGCTGTCAGATGTCCAGAAGGATGGGTACTGCTGCCACTCTGAGCCATCCTACCACCTGATGTTTCCTGCAGATAAAGAGAGAGTGAGAGAGCTAAAAAAATGATTGTTAACGAGTGTTACCCGATCGGATGAGAGGCTAGGGCATGTTAAATTAATTAGAAACAAAATGGAGATGAATAAATATAATATGGGAGAAAAAATAATCTTGTAATCAGTTGTCCAACTCTAATTAATGCATTTTCACCATCAACAAGCAGTGATCCGTCGTCCCTCGATTTAAGAGTCACTTTAAAAATTGATTTCCTATATAATTTTTGGGATCCATTTTTAAATATACAAATAGTTTAAATATGTTTCTTTTCAATAGAATCCCTAAAATAAAGTATGTGAGTATGTTCCCTACAAGTAGGGAATACAATGATTAATTTTGAGGATCCTTTATTTTTGGGAATCATTTAAAGTATCTATTTGAGGAGATTTTTTAATTCTAATCCCAAAAATTTAGAGAAGATAACTCTTTAGAGCTTTTCTTGGAGATGCTCTTAGTTTTTACCTCATAAACCACCCTCTTTTTAGGAAGGATTTTGACTACCAAATTAAGATATCTAATATGATTTTAGTTTTGAACTCATCTTGGGGTAGTGATACAAGTGAGAGTGATTTTATGACGGTTGAGGAGGTAAAATAGGTACCACAATTTTAGTGTTGATTTGGATAACGGAGATGTCGACAGATACCAAAACTTGGTATTGGGTGTTGATACTTTCTCATGAACTATAAAATTTAAGGTAAATTCCCTGTGAATCAAATGCTGCTAGAACATCGTCCTTAGCTTGGTGCAATTATTACTTACGTATGTGCACACGCTAATACATGGTGCTATTGTTTTTTATAATGCATGGGAAGACAACTTCTGGTCAGCCTTAATTTGCATCATGTGATGCACACAACCACAAATATATGATATTTTTTATTTTAAAATAGAGTTGCATTTATTTGTTATATTTTTGTGTGCTCAAACAAATGTAGCATGAACTAAATATCCGATAAATCTACACCGTTCAAATACGGAGGACGCCACTACGTACATATGTTAACCGTAGATAAACGTGAATGGTTACGTACCCTTCTTCCTCCTCCGGACATCCTGGAGGTGCAGCCCGTGATCACATCTTCGAGTCCAGAAGTTGACCGCCGATCAAAGTTCCGCGGTTGGTGTGGCCGTTCATCCTCCTATTTGATCAGTTCGTCACAAATCAGATCAAACCCTAGCTAAGACCACCAGCTATCAATTGCAATAATCTATATATAAAGCCATTAGGTCATTGGTCAACAAGTTACTAATTAATGAGTTCGAATTAATTAACAAGCTAGCAGGTATAGTAGTATGTAGGTAGGATTATAGGTAGCTAGCTAACTGTAGCTAATAAGCTACCTGGTGATGGCCGTAGTACGGCGCCGGCTCCGGCGGCGGGAGCAAGACGACGCTGGTGCCGCCCGCCTGGTGAGCACGCGGCGGCGAGATCAGCGTGGAGATGGGGTTCGCCGCCGGCGAGCTGACGACCTGGTACGTCGCCGCCACGGTTTGCTCCAGGCCGACGTAGAGACGATGATGGCCGAGCTCGTCCTGCTGCCGCTGCTGGTGGTGACGGAGGTGGGGGCTCTGGTGATGTCCTGCAGGATGATGATGACGATGATGACGCACTCCATCGTCAGCCCTAGCATGCACAGCTGCTTGCTGATCTGACGACGACGAATCTCCCAGCAGCATGCCCGCCTGTGTGTTTTACATTAATTAGTTAACTAATTCAACAACATGTTAATTAATTATATATATAATCATATTACTTGCAGGACATACATAAATACCGGTAGTAAATAAACTATACTCCGTAGTGTTTAACATCTGAATTAATTATATATATAGTGTTATAAATTTAAATGGTAGGTAGGGAAGATGAGCCAATTTGGAAACTGAGTAAATTATTATTATTATTATTATTATTATTATTATTATTATTATTATTATATATACACATATAGAAGTGCTATTATACACCATGCATGGGTCTAGAATAACTATTCTACACCGACTACTTTAAGTAGTAGATTTTCTCAGTACAATAGTAATTGAGTACTATTTTTTTTCTCTGTAGTAGATTTCTCGGTAGAATAGCGCTATTCTACACCCGTGGTGTAGGATATCATATATATATACGGGAGCGTTATTCTACACCGACTACTTTCAGTAGTAGATTTTTTCAGTAGAATAACAATTGAGTACTACTTTTTTCTCAGTAATAGATTTCTCGGTAGAATAGTTATGCTACACCCATAATGTAGGATAGTATATATATATATGCATGTTGTTTGATGTTAGATATTGACCACAAAATGGCACGCATCTATCGATCAATATATGCAGATCATATCCTTGATTATTTAGGCTGGGTTGCTTGTTGTTTGAACAAAATTATATTATGCCAAGTACATACACAGCATTGATATGATATGATATGATATGCAGACGCATGGTCAACTAGTGCATGTCCTAACTACAAGATTCATGAAAGTCTATATATATAATGTAGTCATGTCTATATATATTAGGGTTTTGTTCATAATTTCAACTGTTTTAATTGTATGACAAGATCGAGCATTTAGTACTTGATGTTACCGCAACTCTTCGTGTAGGTCAGACACACACGTCAATTTAGGTAAGCTTAAGATCTCAAACCCTAGCTTGTACTGTTCACCTGAAAATGTTTAATTTCTTGTGTCCTACCATTGAAAATGGTCTGATTGATTTGCAGAAAATTTAACTATTTCCTTGTCAACCCACACTGTACCCTCCAAAATTTAACATATAATCATGCATATTCCTACCTACATTTCACTGACCGAGAAAAAGGAATTCTTAACTACAAGGAACCCACATACATTATTAAAAGAAAATATTAATTGCACTATTGATAATGCATGGTCCTACAATTAAAAGAGTTATATATGTATTCGATTCTTCAAGGGGCCATATATGTTGAAGCCACATCCGTGTTCTAACATGTACACGTCAGATTAATTCCTAATGTTTTTATAAATAATATTTTTTCTGTAATTGAAAATGTACTGAGATGTATTGTAATTTTCAGTGTAAATTTTGATATATCATGCTACTCAGTAAAATCACTCATTATAAGGCCCTGTTTGGTGGAGCTTCTGACTGGCTAGATACTTGTAGTATTTAGAAGCTCCCCAAATAGTACATCGGGTAGCTCAGATTTTCAAAATCTGTAGAAGCAGATAGTCCTTTCAAGCCTAGTAGCTGAGAAGTTAGTTAACCCCAGCTTCTCTAGATTCTACGGATTTTTATTTACCCACCACGCCACTGAATAAAACCCAGTCATCCAACAACCAGCTACTTCAATCATTCAGCTAGATACTCGGACTAGCTGATTCTGAGAATGTACGGCAGACCCTAAATCCCTTCTTTAAGTATTTGTCTTTTATAGGTGTTTTTTTAACATGGATTAATCTGGACTGTGTATATGTTGAACATAAAGGTCAAAATAAAGAAAAGATACCTCGACGGTTACTATATAAATATGTCGCATTGCCCCGATAAATACGGATACAATAAAAATGAAATAGTGTATGATTGCATTTGAGTTGGATGTTCTTTAGCGTATCTCAATATAAGTTTGTGTGTTTCCACAAATTAAATCTCACTTTGACTTGTCCTACAATTAAAATCTGTTTGAATTTCAAAAGTGTTTTTCTTACTTCCTTCTAGATATATACCTGAAAATTTCCCATCTATCTTTTTTAGATGTGATATTAACTGGAGAGGTTGGTCAGACTCACTTACCTCCTCGAAGATGCTCTTAAACTGCGCGAAGCCGAACTCATCAATGCCGACGCTGGTGGCGGCGCCGTGGAACCCCGCCGCGCCGACGTTGGAGGAGGCCATTGGCGGAGCCACCCCTGCCGCCGCGTCGGTGGCAGCAGCAGCCACAGCAGGGTCCCTAATCTCCGACGCCGTCCTCCTGTCCACCACCGCGGCAGTATGGGCGGAGGCGGAGGCGGAGGCGGCGTCCCCGGCGGCGGTGATGATCTGCCTCGGCTGCGTCTGGTAGAAGATCTTGGAGACGACGAGCTCGCCGTCGCGCTCCTCCTCGGCCTCGCCAAGGTGGTACTGGTGCATTACCCAGTTGGTCTTTTCCGGCTTGCGGTGCTTTCCGAAATTGGTATACAGAACCAGGATCTTCTTGCACCCCCGCTGCCGGCCCCCCACCACCACCGGCCGCGTCTTCCCGGTCTTGTGCCACCGCGTCTCGCTCCTCTGCTGCTGTTGCTGATTCACCGACGACGCACTGCCGCCGCCGGCCGAGGAGTCGCCGGCGCCGGAGCTGCCTACGGCCTCTGCAGCTGGCGGCTGGATCTTCCGGCGCTTGCGGGTGCCGGTGGTGTAGGCCTTGGACGGCCGGTGGAAGAAGTGCCTGCTCAGGCCGTCCATTCTGACACCTGCATGGCCGGACACATGGATCAAGATCAATCGATGCATTGCCAGTCAGCATGCTTGTGCTCTGTGCACTGTGCAATGCACCCCACCATTGGACAAGTCTGTTTCTACTGGAGGCCTCCTGCTGTTTGTTTCTCTTTCAAAAAAAAAAGATGAGAGCTAGTGACGATGATCGAGCCATTGCTGTTTGGACTTTGGAGCCGGATTTTGGAAGCTAACCTTGAGAGGAGGACAAAACCTAACTTTGGAAGCTAGATGTGTGTAAAGGACACACAAATCTGCTCATGTGTATGTCACATTTCATTAATGCCATGCTGTTACAGTATCAAGCTCCAGTAAAACAAATCAAGGAATGCACGGAAAATAATTAAGAGCACAAAACAAAATCGAAAATTGGTGAAAACCAAAGCTAGTAAAAGAAACAGAAACCTGGTAATTTTTCAGGGTGGGTGTAGCAGATGCCGTCCTCCCCTTCAATGGTGGGTATGAACTCGTCGAGAAGCGGGTGCGCAGCGGCGCCGCCGCCGCCGCAGCCTGGCCGGACTTTGGCCTCCAGGTGCTCAATCAGCTCCTGATCCGTCGGGTCGAACTTCACCCCCGCCGGCAGCCCAACCCAGTCCTGCACATCGCAAACGCAAAATTCAGTAAACATCTCCATCAGAAATTCAGAATTCAAACACACACACACACACACACACATATACATAATTAACAAAGTGTAGTCATCACTGCACCAATCCTATGTGTTACATACACACACACATATACATGTAAATATGTGCCTTTGGGGTGCACACACATACCAGCTTCCGGTCGATCTTGTGGCCGCACCTCGGGCAGCAGCTCGACTCCGACATGTACTTGCGGTGCTCCTCAATCCTGGCGCCGATGAGGCGGTGGCCGCCGCCGCTTGCTTCTGCTGGTACTGCGCCATCCATGCCGGCCGGGCCCGGGCTCTACTCGTCGCCGTTCTAGCTAGCTTGTCGATCGCCGCTTGCTACCTGTGCATGATCACATGCGAGAGAGGATTGCTGAGTGCTGACACGAGGCCGAGGAGTTGCTGGCCGGGACGGAGGAGGAGAAGGAGATCGAAGACGTACCAGAGCTGGAGGAGAGAGAGAGAGAGAGAGGAAAGGGAATAGAGGTTTTGAGGAATTGAAGCAATAAAGAGTTGGAGACCGGAATTCCATGTGTTGATGTGGCTTTATCTGAAGGAAGCGATAGAGAGAGAGAAAGAAAAGCTTCTCCCTGAACACACGAAACAACTTTGGCAAGGAAAAAATACAATATAGTATAGGTGCTGGACGTCACCCTGCAGCCCAATGATAGATTGTTGACAACGTCACCCTGCAGCCCAACGATAGATTGTTGACGCGTGGCGACATGCTACATCAACGATGGCCAATCAGAACGTAACAACCGCATCTCACTTCCCTGGAGTATTCATTCAGCTCCATATAACAATACAATCTGGCTAGCTACTGGACGTTACCCCTACAACCCAATGATAGATTGTTGACGCGTTAGTGATGTTCGTTACTGTCACCTAGCCCCCAGCCGCCGCTAGTCACTAGCAGAAAGAGAGTAGTAAGGTTTTCCAGGCACCGGTGCAAAGTAGTGGTTATCATCGTCACCTAGCTCCAGCCACTGCTAGTAGCTAGCAAGAAGACCGCCATTAAACCGCCTAGGCACCAGCACACCGTAGCGATCGTCACGGTCACCTAACCTCCAGCCGCCGCTAGTCGCTAGCAGGCAAATAGCCGCTAGTCACCATCACCGTCACCGTCACCTAGCACCACCAGCCGCCGCCACCCTACAGGCTGCAGTACGGCACCCGCTCGCCACCATCACTCACCGCCAAAAACCACCATCGAACGTCGTCGGAAACCTCCGCCCAATCCTCGAAACGTCGATTCGCCTCGAAACGTCGATTCGCCAAAAGCCATCGTCTATGTTCTCGTTAACTCCACTATTAAAATCAGAGCAAAATAGCGGAAAGTACATAATTAAATTGATATTAGCTACTGTTTTTTAATGTAAGAAACATTATATTGAGCTATCATATGAACTAACTATTTTTTAAAAAAAATGTAAGAAACATTATATTGAGCTATCATATGAACTAACCATTTTTTTAAAAAAATGTAAGAAACATTATATTGAGCTATCATATGAGCTAACCATTTTTTTTAAATGTAAGAAACATTATTGGGTTATTTTACAGTCTTTGAGGAGGTACCACATTTTTCAGTGTTAATTTTGGTACCTCTTGTTACCTCATGTATCATGAGGTACTAAAATTAACACTAAAAATATGGTACCTCATGGTACCTCCTCAAGGACCGTAAAATTTCTCAACATTATATTGAGCTATCATATGAGCTAGCCATTTTTTAAAGGGGAAATTTTGTTTTTGCCATTAGTACAGTCCAGATTTTGCTTTTGCCATTTCGGTTTCGGCACCTGCAGATTTCAAAATTATTGTTTGAAAATGGCAAAATGCCATCACCGTCACATTCTGTCAGTAAAGCCTGCTTCGTTAGGGGCATAATTTTTCCGTTTTGCCCTTGTCTAATTTTCTGGAATATTTTAAATTAGACTGATACTTTGCATTATATTGGACTAGAAATACCACATAACTTCTATCAGATTATTCATTTTATTTTTCCATGTGGATTTTTTTGCCCGAAGAAAGTTTTATTCCAGCAAAACTAGACAAGGGCAAAACGAACTTGGATGTAATGACATTTTCGAACAATAATTTTCAAACAGATGGCAAAAACCAAAACATGCTAAAGACAATTGCAGAAAAAAAATCTAGAATGTGGAAATGGCGATAATAAAAAATTTCCATATAAGAATAATATAAAAATTTAGTGGATCCATTTGCACTCAAGTTTTAAGGGGACTGACACCATCCCTGGAGAGAGAAAGGGACATACTGACACTGCAAATTATACTTATGTTGCTCCTTTATTAGTGCCTGCTCTAGGATTTTTTCTTTAAATTTTTATAACAATATAAACTTAATGTATAATACATTTTTGTTTCAAAATATAACATAAATATAGAATTTCTATTTCATAACATTATAAATCGACTAAAATAAACAACGAAGTCCAAAATGTTGTAAAATTACAACATAAAAAGCCTCGCACAATTTAAGCAAAGTATTGTTCACTAAAACTTAAATTAGAAAGGACATTAAACATATTTCCCTTATTTTACATTATTAAGTTCAAAACATTTATTGTGTTCTCTATTACAAGCCGAGAGTCTGGATAATGTCATCCAAATTGTGGACATAAACACAAGTAATATTATTTTCTGCGTGTAAATAAATAGTTCTGATCCAGAAACACTACAATTTTGAAAAAAAATCTTTGTGAATCAGATACGGCAATAGAGCTTCCATATTTACCTTGATTCTTATAATTTTCTAGTGCATGTAAATCTTACCATAAGAATTTATAAAATCTCTATTAATAACATACATTTTTCTGGCCTTTCGTGGCCGAGGTGCCCGGCGTGGTGTTGGGGGTGCAGTTACACAGGGTGGATGTGACCGCCGGGGTATGGAACAGGGCATAGACGACCCAGGTGAGGGAGGGGGTAGGGGCGATCAGCGAGGTGCAAGAGGTGGGGGGCAAAGACCGACGGTGGGGCGTCGATGCGGCCACACGAGGGTAGAGATGGTCAGCATGCGATGGTTCACCGGCCTGAGGGCAGAGATGTGGAGGCAGCTGACAAGACGTGGGTCTAAGGAAGGGGCGGAGGCGACAACGATGCTCGACGTCGCACGGGGATGGCCGAAGGCAGTAGTGCCGCAGAGGGGCTGGGCAGAGGCATCATGTGGGGGCTAGACAAAGCCGTCATGTGAGGGGCGGGTGGAGCGTATGGGGGCGGAGGCAGTGTAGGGAGTTCTACGTTCTCCAGGTGATCGACCTGGCTACTTAAAATGGGCTGATAACTAATATTGGGCCAAAATACAGGATGGTCCAAGCCCACTTAGACCACACTACAGAACTACCTTTGGTCTTTAGAATTGTTCACAAAAAATAGTATTCCTTATATGTATCTTGTAATTTTATTAAGCATTCTCGATATATTAGTAGAATGTTTTTCTGAAGAATAATAGTCATAATTGATATACATTTTAACAATTGTGTGTTTCACCCCTTCGATCATTGCAAATTCCTTAGTCTCGAGATATAAGTAGAATTTTTTTCTGAAGAATAATAGTCATAATGGATATACATTTTAACAACCACGTATTTTCATAATTGAATGCCATCGGAAACCTCTGCCTAAACCCCGAAGTGTCGATTCGCCCAATATAGTCGCCTATTTTCTCGTTAAGTCCACTATTAAAATCATAGCTAAATAGTGGAAAGTACAAAATTAAATTGATATGAGCTAACCATTTTTTTCAAAAGTGTAAGAAACATTATATTGAGCTATCATATATGAGCTAAACATTTTTTTTAAATGGGAAATTTTGTTTTTGCCATTAGTACATTCAGATTTTCCTTTTGCCATTCTTTGAAAATGTCATCACCGTACCGTCACATTCTGTCAGTCAAGCCTTGCCCTTGTTTAATTTTCTGGAATATTTTAAATTAGATTTATACTTTGCATTGGACTAAAATACCACATAACTTCTATCAGATTATTCATTTTATTTTGCCATGTGGGTTTTTTTGCCCTAAGAAAGTTTTATTCCAGCAAACTAGACAAGGGCAAAACATTAAAATTATGCCTCTGATGGAGACTTAACTGACAGAACTTGGATGTAATGACATTTTTGAACAATAATTTTGAAACCCAATGGCAAAACCATTACATGCTAAAAGACAATTGCAGAAGCAAAAATCTAGACCGTGCAAATGATGATAATAAAAATCTTCCATAAAAGATATTATAAAAATTTATTGGATCCATTTGGACCCACGAGTTTTAAGGGGCCTGGCTCCACCACATCCCTGGAGAGAGAAAGGGATAGAGTGACACTGCAATAATTATACTTATGTTGGTTGTTATCCGTGTCGGTTCTAGGATTTTTTTTTCTTTAGGTGTTTCTATCCCATACTCTAAGGCCCCGTTTGGTAGGGATTCTCCTACTTGATTCTTAGCTCATAAATCAGGAGAATACATACCATATAGTTTGTTTTTCTCAAATTCTAAGCTAAATCAAGAATAATCAATTCTGGTTTTTGTGAAGGGAAGCTGAATTCCACAGACTATTTCGTAAAAATTACCCACCTACCATTGATATACCCTAGCACTGCCTCTCCTCCCTTGTGCCCTAGCTCGTGCATGTTCCTTGCCCTCCTCTCCTCCCCGCCGCCCTCACCGTTTCCCCCTCCCACTGAAGCCCTCACCGCTGATGCCCCAGCGCCATCCACCCCGGATGTCCCATCGTCGTCCACCCCGTTGCACCCTTTATCGCCTGCGCTGCCTCCATCATTGCCCTGTCCCCATCATCCAGATCACCGCCCCGACCCCACCTCCCCCATCATTGTCTATAACCCACCGCCTAGTTTGTCGTCCCATCCTCGCCGCCCAGTTCGTCGCCCCTCCCCTGACGGCAAGGTATTCTCTTCCTTCTCTTTCTCTCCAGTATTATCTGAACTTTAAAAACCAATATGTGTTATACTAAACTTCCCTGTTGTAATCCCAAGTTTGTACATAGAAAACATAATTTATGTTTTTTGTTCTCTGATTCATGTGGTCAAAGATTTTGTATTAGATAACATGTAACATGTAGGTGATCATTTTTATGGTGATGATCTATATGTTCTTTTATTTTTTATGGAAGTAGTGACCAACCGGAAAAAAATGCTTTTCCTTTATGTATTGGATATGCATTCGGATGGTTCAGATGTTGAGAGTGAGCAAATGAATGTCACATAATATTTGAGGTGTTTGGAGGCAGAAAAAATAATCACATGCACGGGAAAATTACTCACATAATATTATAATTTTCAAAAATTGCCTACATGCCACTGTCAGTGACTGTGGCGGCTCCCACCTGTCAGTGACACACCGATAACATATTAGCAAACTGTGAAAATTATAATGGCACAGAAAAAATTAACCCTAACTTTTTGTGTCACTTATGAGTATACTAACTCTATTAAAAATAAACCTTGTATTATGTGGGGGGTCAACATGCTGGTATAGCTACTTGTAGAATTTGAATAACCTTAGAATGAATCTATGCTCATGATAATTGAAAATATGCAGTGGAAGAAGAGAGCAAGGAGGCTCAAGAGAAAGCTTGGAAAGATGATGCAGAGATCCAAGTAGATGTTATCAGCATGGGTGAGTGAATTCTTGCACCATGGTCTCAATGCATTGGGATGATGGTGCCTTCTGATTCTTGATGTGTTTTGGCTATGACTGCAGATGTGAAATCTCTTCTGGGATGGGAGTCTAGTTATGTTTCTAGACTGGTGTTTTATGTAATGTGATGGTCATGTTTTGTTCTATGACAGTTTATGTGATTTGAATGAAGTAACCCGTGGCACTCTTGAATTCCTATGCTGTGGGGTCGACATGCCTGTGTGCACTCTTGAAATTCTACGTTGGATTGTGTTGTAAAATCCATGTTCTCTTCGGTGCAAATTGAGGGAACACCAAGTTAATGTGTATGTTTCGTGTATATATATGCATATACACATATATACAATATACAATATACATAAATAACGTGTACACAAGGTATATATTATGGAAATTCAGTACACACTAAGCTAATGAATAGCTAATTATGATTCAATCACTTCTCTAGAGAATTAGAATCAAAATTAAGAGAATAAGAATCTAGAGCCATACCAAAAGGGCCTAAATTTTCATAACACTATAAACTCAATGTATAATATATTTTTTTTCAAAATATAACATAAATATAGCATTTATATTTCATAACATTATAAACCAACTAAAATCAACAGCTAAGTCCAAAAATTTGCAAAATTACAACATAAAAAGTCTCGCACAATTCAAGCAAAATATTGTTCACTGCAACTTAAATTAGAAATGGCATTAATCACATTTTCCTTACTTTGCACTGTTAAGTTCAAAACATTTATTGTGTTCTCTATTACAGGTCAAGAACCTAGTTAATGTCACCCAAATTATGGATAGAAACAAGTAATATTTTTTACACATGTAAATAAATAGTTTTGATCGAGCAACACTGTAATTTTGAAAAAAAAAATCTTTGTGAATCAGATATGGCAATAGAGCTTCCATATTTACCATGATTCTTATAATTTTCTAGTGCATATAAATATTGACCATAATAATTTATAAAATCTCTATCAATAACATACCTTTTTCTGGCATTTCGTGGTCGAGGTGGCCAGCGTGGTGTTGGGGCAGTTACACAGGGGTGGATACGTCCGCCAGGACACGAGACAGGGCATAGATGACCCATGGGTGTGGGAGGGGGTAGAGACGATCGACAAGGTGCAAGAGGTAGGGGGCAAAGGCCGATGGTGGGGCGTCGATGTGGCCGCAAGACGATGGAGGCGGTCAGCACGTGATGATTCGCAAGCGCTGAGGGCAGATCTGTGGAAGCCGTTGACAAGACGTGTGGGTTAGGGGAGGGGCGGAGGCGATAGCATTGCTCACCATTGCGTGGGGCGTGCAAAGGCAGCAATGTCGCGTAGGGGATGGGCGGAAGCATTGTGTGGGGGCTAGACAAAGGCGTCATGTGGAGCGGGTGGAACGTGTGGGGGCGGAGGCGGGGGTGACCTAGCTACTAAAACATGGTCTGATAATTAATATTGAGCCTAAATACAGGATGGCCTAGGCCCACTTGACCACCATGTAGTACCGCCACTAGTCATTAACTGTTCATAAAAGAAAATAGTATTCCTTATCTGTATCATGTAACTTTAGTAAGCATTATCAACAATGTGTTTCACCCCTTCGATCGTTGTAAATTCCATCTGTATCTACCATTCAAGTTTTTCATTCAATCGTATAATGTACAAAAAATACAACAGTATCGAAATTTTAGCCGAATTATCTATTGTTGAATATTATTTTACTGAAAATATATGTAGCGTTAATTCCAGAAAGAAAGATGATAATTAACTCTTCTTTCGAACTCTTTCTATTTCATAATATAGCAACCTCTGATCTCAGATCAGATTTAACATTTAATGGTATAACAAATTAGAACAGTTCTATTATCCAAATTTGTTATATTATGAAATGAAAAATCCAATTCTAAATTGCAATATTATGGTAAAGTATGAAGGGGTTTTCAATGAAAGATGCAATCGGAGACTGATAGGTTAGTCTTTCAACACTTGTCTGACCAGAGTTATTAGGATGACATCCTAATCTATTACTATGGTGGTTCTGCATGATGCCGGCTAGCTCCCTGCAGGAGAACCTGCAGGTAAATTATCCAAACCAAACAGCCATGGACATGGTAAGCCAATTGCCCCTGTTATCATGGTAAGCTACATTGATCATGTATACAGTTATACACCTCTCTCAGCCCAATATAACCGGTAGGTAGTAGACTGATTAATGAAATATACATATATTAGTCTAAGTTATAATATTATAGGACTGAGGTTATAATATTATGAGACGGAGGAGTATTACAATAAGTCAATAGTCAATTAGTTAAAACAGAAGAGCAACGACAGCAAGCAATGGACACGAACAAACAAGATGAGCACATGCCACTGATAGCACGTAACAGTAGTCCCGACCAACACTCTTTGAATTTCATTTTTACAACAAACGACTGTGACTTCCAGACTAAGCACAGTAGGGTATTACGGTGTTGTACAAATGGAATGAACAAAATCAATCATGAAAACCAGCCTCAATGAATACTAATATCAACTTTGAAAAGAAAGAACTCATTAAATTTGGTCATGCAGAAATTACAATGTACAAAATGAATGACAAACTACACACTGAATTATTCTTTATAGCCTCAGCAGATTTTCACCGGTGAACTTCCTGAACTTCCTTTACAATTGCATCTTCACACACAGAAGATTGTGAAATCAGGTGTTTGTCTTCAAGATCACCATCTTCAAAATGCTCATTGCTGGATGTGTGGGAACCATCTAAAGTCAAAGGCAACATTAAGACAGAGAAAAACATCAGATTTCCCATAAAAATAGCATGATCAACAGCCATAACATATAGAAGCTAATGACAGGAGGAATATCAGTATCTACCTGAGGAACGACTGTCTGCAAGATGCTTTGTCTCAGTTGATTCCAACCGTATGCTTTCTGGCAGAAGGCAGTTGCAAAAGGCACCTGAAATAATTTGAATTATCATGCATGCTACAGAAAGGGTGGCATTAAACAATTCAGAACAGAATTGAGAGCAGTAAATAGTACATATTTTGCCATTTGGCAACTTTAGAATAATGTGGTGTTGACTGTTGACAGATTTTCTTTCCTAGTACTGGCATGAACTATTAGGGTCTGAGTCAAGAACTGTCAACTAAAGATGCAAAACCACTGATGATAACACAGTAATGTGTGATCTTGGATCAGTTTGTCTTTTGGTCTCACATGCACCACAAGGGAAACATTTGGAAAAAAGTTATGCCCAGTTTTCCTAAAAGAGAAATTTATACCCTGCCAATCTATCAAACTGCTTATGCTATATTTAAATTGAATCACATATGACCCTCACATAATTCTCACATTTAAACATATATGATGAAGGGTTGGGTTAAGCTAAGCTTCAAATTAGGATACAATCTAATCCTTCCTATAAAAAATTCCTATTTTTGGAAAGATATATGTTGTGTTGGAATCTGACCAGTTTATACATATTTTCTTACCAGCAGGAGCTAGATATTGATATTTTCTAATTCTACATGGATTTAAAATCTGCGGGTTCAGTATATTAAACTTAGCAACTAACAGAATTACAGAACAATAACTTGGTTGGTTATCAATTTACATGTACTCTTGTACATCAACTCATCAAGTTTATATAAATAATAACATACACATTTCAATTGACACCTGTGAAGTTATCTAGCATACTCCAGAGTCCTGATTTGTTCATTCAGTAATCCTCATACATATTGCTTACTATTTCAATGATTCTATCATCTACTGACTTCATCATCATAATTTTTGTGAATGCTCTGTATAGTATTATGTGCAGGAGCTCGGTAGCGTGGCCGACTCAGTGGGGCTCAACGGAATGAACTTGGTGGCGGAGCGGCAGAGCAGTAGACTCAGTGAAGCTCAGCGGCGGCACCTCCACCATCTCGCTCCTGCCACACTCCCTCATGCTGCTCCTTCACCACCTCACACTCCACCACTCCATTGCCAACGCGAGGGACCTCACCACACTCCACTCCCCGTCTTCCCCTCCACCTCACCTGGCGTGGGGAACCCTGAGCAGATCTGGGCACTGACTCTAGGAGGGATTCTCCAACCAAACAAAGACAGGATGGTCCTGAACTCCAGATACTACAAGTTGAATATCTGTTTCATTTTTCTCTAAACAACTCTTGTGTGTAACAGATAGGCTTTCTTGCAGTTCTATTTATAAACCAAGGTAGCAGTTTGATGTACTGCTTGCAATAATAAAGTTTAAATATAATGGTGTAAAAGGAGCATGAATTTTATTACCTAGCCGCGCAAGTCGATTAACCCAGCCAGGAATTGGTTTTCCTGTTAATCTGGTGCTAAGATCGTCCGTAAAGTGGTTACAATTTTTGGAAATGAGGTGGTAAGTATCTCCATGGTACTCTGAAGCCATTCTCTGAATATAATCTCGAAACTCTAAGGGATTCAAATTTGAACGGCCTATAAAAATTGAACATCTGTACAGGAACCCTGGGCAGTTCTTTGGTTCCATCTCAAAAACCCCACTTGACGGGTGATCATGAGCTCCAAAACTGTACTCCGATCCATGGACTGTTCAACAGAGAATGAGATATATCATTAAAAAATGCAGACTTCAATAGAAACCACCATTCACAAGGACAAACAAGCTGTCTAAAGCGCACACAGTACACACAACACCAAGAGAATCTTATAAAGTTTACATAAACATCATAGAAGCACGATGATGACATGAAAAAAACAATAGCAAAAGTATGTACAGCATATACAATGGACATAAAATAAAAGTTAATCACAGTACTAACACTGCTTCATCTACATTTTATTATAGTTTTAGACACAATCACACAATGAATAAGAGATCAAAGTCACAGAAGTTTACACATTGTCCTCATTTTAGGGAAAAGCTTAATAGATAAAGAAAACTGGGTAACTGACAAGTGACAAGTATTTGAACACCTAAACTGCTCAAACAACATGAGTTAGATACGTAGGCAACCTAGAGGTAGCCTTCTAAGACTTGAAGTCTTGAACCAACCAAAACTTAAAACACTGTGAAAGAAATATGAGATGGATTGGGGAACAGGATTCCAGTTTAATGATGTCATGATGGCAAAGGCAGTGTTCTAAAAGGCGCTAGGCGCTAGTCGGGCGTTGCCTGGCCGCCTAGCGCCTAGGGGCGCCTAGGCGGCGCCTAGGCGGCGCCTAGGGGCGCCTGGGGCACCTGGGTTAGAATACTCTCAATATAAAGACAACACTACATTTTCTACTAAACTGCAAAGTGCATGTGCAAATCGGGATGAGAAGAGTGGTAATGGACTGCTGGAGAGTGGAGAGTGGAGACTAGAGCGGAGGGTGAGCGGCCATGGCGCACGAGGCCGAACCGCGTCGGAGAATGGAGACCAGAGCGCGGCCGGAGTGGGGCGCGCGTGAGGCCAAACTGTGTCGCACGAGGCTAGAACATTGGACCGTGGCGAACGGCAACGAACAGAGCCCAAGAGTAGCTAAAAAACCCTAAACACAGCCGGAGTTTTTTGCTTTTTATCCCCCCAAAACCGGTTTATTACTATAGTCACCATTGCCATCCAGGGCGCCTAGGCGCCGCCCAGGGCGCCTAGGCCGCGGTTGACCCGCCTAGGCGCCTTGACCGCCTAGCCGGCCGCCCAGGTGCTCCGCGCGGCGCTGGGGTGGCGCCTAGCGCCTAATCCCGCCTAGGCGGGCGCCTAGAGCCGCCTTTTAGAACACTGGGCAAAGGTGAGAACCATGATTAAATAAATGTCTGTCTCTACCAGCAATAAAACATATGAGAGCCACTTACACATTTTTCAGCTATTTCTTTAGTATTCCACAGTTTCAAGAAAATTTAGTAGCACAAAAAAAGCATAAATAAACTATTAAATCTATTTCTGGGAGATTGTCTGAAGGACCTAGACCCTTCTTAAGTTCTTATATCTAAAATCAGAATGCACATATCAATGTGTCAAGGCAATGCTATATCTTACAGGCTATATGTACTCTCTGATAGCAAGTTTCAGGCTTAGGTTTAACCTGAATATGGTTTATTTAAGTTTTGCAATATGCAATACATCTAATTCATTTTCATTTAATTTATCATAATTCATAAATTATAAACATATGAATTGTCATCCCGTCCAGCAGAGTGCTTAAGATAACAAAAGTCTAAGAAAATGATTTGCTACACTATGCAGTCCCCCCTCCCAAATACTTTTCAAATGTGATGTATAACTGTTATACGAAGAATAAAATTAGTTTGAAAGGAAGGTAAGAACGTGCTAAGAATGAGTCTTTCCCAAATGAAATGGAGTAGAAAAGCTTCATCAGAAAAAACTCGAAAAGATATTTGATGCCATATTCAAAACCAACAGTAGGTATGTCTGGTTTCAATATTAAACAAACTGTTTTACTTTCCAGCAATTGGGCATACGCATCAGGCCTCACGAACAGAATTACCAGTATTCATCCCGCAATTCAAACGGTTACTGCTTGTCATCCCCATCTATTCTGAATCTGGTTCCAAAACGCTTCAGGCACGCCATCTAACTAACTTACTAGCGCGAGAAATCTTCCAACGCCACCAAATCTTTCGCCATTGTTGATTCGCATAGGAACCACCTCAAAAGGAAAACAAGATCTAGCAGAAACCGAAAGGAGCTAAACTTACCTAAAAAGAACTGACCTTTCCATCAAACAAAAGCACGGATTCCATAAGAAATCATGTCGAATCATCACATAAAAACAACACCGCACCGCGGGGTCCCGGCCAATCCCTCTCGCGCCCACCTCAAAGAGGGAAAGAAAATGGCATGTACGGCTCGAGTAGGCGTCTTCTCACCTTCGACTGCGGAGTGGAAGATGCCGAGCCCGCACCAGTGGAGGTAGTTGTTGAGCGGCGTGAGGTCGTACACGTTGAGAACCACCGGGTACAACCCCGCCTCCTCCAAATCCGCCGCGCCGCCGTCGCCGCAGGAGAACGCCCCGCCCATCGCCAGCTACCTCCCCCTCGCCACGGCAGGGCCGCTCCCCACACCTACGTCCTACAGCCCACGCACCCGCCCGCCCGACGGATTGAAGCGCAGCCGCAACCGCCCGGCGCGCGAGGGCTAGGGTTTTCGATCCGGAGGGGGTGTGGGGGAGGCGATGTGGAGGCGCGAGGTGCGAGGAGAGGAGGCGGGGAAGGAAGACGAGAGACGACGTCGACGAGCGAGCAAGGCGGGGCCCGATCGGAGATGCCCTCTTAACATTAATACTCACTGAGTGGAGGGACCCAGTCCTGCGTGGGTCCACGTTGCAGTGAGAGGAGTATTGCGTAGGCCTGGTCGGGAAGGGGATGTGTGTTGGGTCGGAAGAGGCCTGGATGGATCCAACCGACACGTTGGATCTGACTGGCGTGTGGGTCCGGGTAGTTACCTTATAGAAGATATTTGGCCACATCACACATGATGGGAGTCTTGATCCAGCGTAAAGGTTGCTTTTATTTTCTCCTTTTAAGACTTCTTTGAAACATGATTATGAAAACACATAAATACAGGATTTTAAACACATAAACAACACCCTTCACCGTGCCTCATCAACCAGTATGAGGTACTGGTTAATACCTTGCACGGACTGATCAAGAAGATCGTTGATGGTTGATGGGGCAATCGCTCAAGAGTCGGCGCAAGGTTCGACATACTTTTCGACCAACCATTCGTGCCTACTGCAAAACCCTTAGCATAGTCGACATGATCGACCGAGCACTTCGTTCAATCGGGAAGCTGACGTGACGACTCCGTCGGCCACGCCCGTTCTCCAAGGGGCAGGTAGACAGGATACGTCCCAAAACACACACCCTTGTGGTAGGGGTACGCCACAACTCTAGCCTTCGGTCGCCCCGCAAGGGCTGGTCAGGCCAGAGATACCCTAGCTCGTGTACAGAGTCGCCAAGAACATGCTACCATATATCGTACCGCCAAGGGGGGCACCCGATGGTATTCCTTAGGGATATCATCGGACGATTTATTTAAGAGCATAGCCTTATGGTGATGAAGAGAAACACAGGTATAATGTTGTCTAGCTAGATCAATATCAACAAGCCTCAATGCTCGATCAGTATCTTACGCCAAGGCGATAGGAAGACGACTGGATGAATCGGATCACATAAGTTATCCGAGACCAATTTGGGTTGAAGCCCAAAGAGCAGACGTACATGTATCGGCGATCGTACCCAGAATGGTTTGATCGAGTGCCACTACCAGGCTGATACAAAATACTCGATTTCACAAAGTTCTCAGGACAAGACTCAATCTTTACGATCGAACACATCAGTCGTTTCCTTGCTTAGTGTGGAAAGGCATTGGCCGATGAAGCGCTGAAGGTACGATTCTTCCCACTCTCTTTATCGGGATCGCCCTTCGCGTGGTTTTCTTTACTATTGGCAAATTCTATCAAGGGATGGTGTAACACCCCAAATTTTCCAAACAATAAAAATATTATTAAATTCAATTTCTTGGAATTATTATTTCTGAAAATACTTTTAATACTCTTTTATACCCTTTTGAACTACAACATAGAGTAGATGGCCAAACCAGGAGCTGAAAATTTTTGTATAGACTCCCAAGGCCAAGAAATGTTTTTGAGAATTTTTACAGATTTTTACCCACTTTGGAAATGCCCCAAAAGGTTTAAACTATTTTCTAGAATTATTTTTATTCAGAAAAGCTTTACAACAGTAATGGGCTCCCCTCCCCTCTTCCTTCTCTCCCGGCCGGCCCAGCCCACTCCTCCTCGCGCGCGCCACCTGACAACCGGGTCCCACCCGTCAGTGACCCCCTCTCCTCTCTCGCGCGCACCCGACACCGCGGCCCCACCCGTCAGCCCCCTCTCTCGCGCACTCCCACTCGCTGACCACCCCGGCCCACCTGTCGGACCCGTCTTCCCCGCGTGATCCGCCCCCAAATCCCCCCCCCCTCGCCGGCCGAAGCCCTAATCCCGCCTCGGATCCGCCCCCGCCGGCCCCCTCCCTTAAATTCGTCGCCGGCAATGAATTCCCCTCAACGCGCCGACCGTTTCCCCCTATTAATTTCGCTCGATTCGCGTCCAGGTGCGTTGAACCGCGTTCAACCCGAGCCCGCCGGCGTCAAATCGCATTTATCTCCGGCCACCGCCAATCACGCCCCCTCTGCCCTCGCCGACGACCCTATTTAAACCCCTGCCCTCCACCGCGTTCGGTTCACGCGTTCAAGTGCACCCAGACCAAACAGAGCGCCCTCCATTCGGTTCTTAGCGCAACGCCGCCGCCCGACCTCCGGCCACCGCTCGCCGTCGCACCGGACCGCCTCCGACCACGTAGTCGCCACCATCGTGACCGCCAGGACCTCACCAAGCTCGGCCACCACTCCGTCGACGACGAACCTCGCCGGATCGCCGTCGCCGCCAAGGACCCGAACGCCTCCACCGCCTCCGCTCGTCGCCGGCCACGCTCCGTCGACCTTTCCTCGCCGCAAGGGTACCCTCGTGATCCCCGTAGCACCCTCATTCCGTTTTAGGCCTTAGACTCGGTCGCCGTCGCTCGTCGTGGCCGCTGGCCCGCTCGCCGTCGTCGGAGAAGACGACCGGCACGGGTCGAGTACCCGTGCCGTGTCGAATTCACGCACGACCGTGCGATCTGGATCCGACGGTGATGATTAATCCCCGCGTGCGGTTTAATCTGATCCGTTAGATCTCGGCGAAGGGGTACGTTTTAATCTCGTGCGTCCGTTAGTTTTAAAACCCCGCATCGCATCTAAGCCGTCCATCGCGTACCGGTTCAAACGTTTTAATCCTGGCCGTCCACGTCACTTTAGTGCGTCCCGCCTCGCCCTCGCGCGTCGGATCTGGATCCGATGGTCCAGATCGACCCGGCGCACGCGCACAGTGCGCGGGTTCACCGTGGGCCTGGCTCACCGTGGACCCGAGGAGTTTAAAAATTGAAAATGAATTTCAGAAATACTTTTAAACTTGTAAAATTCATATCTAATGCATTTGAACTCTAAAAATTACCATTCCAATTTCAGAAAATTCATAAAATTATTCTCTACATGTTTATGCAATAAAAACAGTAGGTTTACTTTGACATTTTCATGTTTATTCAAATAAATATTTAAATGCCTTTAGGATTAAAATATGAATTCAAATGTTTGAACTTCAGAAAAATTCATATTTATTCCTTTCTATTCATATACTGCAAAACACTAAATTACCATGATCTTTTCATTTCAAAACTTATTAGGGAACTTAATATGGGACTATTCACATTTAAATATTTGTTTTCAAAAAAGGACAACCCTTCATTTTAATCCCTTTAAAATTATTTATGAAATAACTTTCAGAACCTTAACAATGGAAATTATTTTACTTTTAATCAAACCAACAGTAACTTATGTGCTATTAATGTAATGTTATATTGTTTGATTGAATGTGCTCTTTTTATTTTGCTTTATTATATTAAAAAGACTACGACGTCGCCGAGGAGCCGGAGTACTTCCCAGAAGTTCCTCCCTCCCCATTCGCTGAACAAGGCAAGTCACCAAACAATTCTTTTGAACATATTGAACCCATGTTTGAATTGACTATCGCTAAAACACATAGGTTATATATGCATTAGTCAAACGAACCCTTACATTATATTTATTTAGGATCACCCGACCTTGATGTGCAACCCAAGCCATGCTATCTCGCCTAACCTCCTTGTCACCATATGATCAATGATATTAGCTAGTGTCCAATGTATTGACACGGCCGCTATAGGATAAAAATGAGTCGTAGCAAAATGGTTCTATTATATGATCCCCGTTACTTCTTATCCTTGGAAATTCTGTTGGTGATGAGTCATGGTTGTGAGTGTATGCATGGTGGGTTCCGGGTGCAAGCTAGGGCATTGGTCAGTAGCACCCGGGGCACTATAAGGACCGGTCTGAGGGATCTGTTGCAATACACTTACGTACTAACCACAAGTCTAGTGGGTAAGTCCTAACTAAGGTATGGGTTGTTCCAAACCAAGGCCACCATTTGGAGATGGGTCGAGTTGCACCTGCGGGTGACTTGTACCAATGTGGCGCAAAAGGGGGTGCGACGTTAGCCGGGATGCGGCCCGGCGCGCCGGCGAAACCTAGAGCGGGTGGTTATCGCTTGGAACATCTCATATTGAGGTTTTGGCACGAGTTCCCGTGAAATGGGTCATCTCGTTTGGGATGAGTGCGTGCCTTGTGGGTACAGTAGTACATCTCTGATCAGAGTCTTAAATCTTTTCGAAAAGCCGAGCCCACGGTCAAGGGCGGGTTGCGTGACATCCCCTAGTTAGTTTATTTTGAATATGTATGTGCATGATGGATTGACATGTAAGGACTGTTGAGCGAGGTGGGGCTGACTGTACCCCTCGAGTTAGTCGATGTTGATGATGTTCATGTTTACTTTCCGCATGATTAAAATATGATTACACTAAATGCCATAACTGCAACTGCATTATTCTGCAATGTTAGCCATTATCCTTCCTTGTTTATTATCCTGCATTATTATTTGCATTTGCGGTGGCTTGTTGAGTACTTTTTGTACTCATACCCGTTGTACCCCACAGAGGATGCGTATTTTGAAGACGGTCTGGAGTAGCGACCCAGTCGAGAAGAAAGATCCTGGAGGAGATGTTCGTCATGCCGTTTTTCTTATTTCACTTTACTGTTTTTATTAAAACAATGATGTAATAAATATGGTATGTGCACCATGAACATTGTCGTATGTACGATTGTCGCATGATGGACCTCTTGGATTATTGTTTTTCTTACGAAATTCAATAATGTCTCGATTTGTTAAATCGGGGCGCTACAGATGGGTAGACTTGAAAATGAAATTTCACAAATATTTCTTTGTTGGCATTCATGATATGAAGATTACCGACTTGACGACCGTGAGGCAAAGGATGGACGAGTCGATATAATATTATGTTCAGAGGTTCTGGAACGTATGAAGTAGATGCTATAGCTTGAGCCTCAGTGACACCCAATTGGCGGAGTTGGCATTCTAGGGACTCCTAAACCCAATTAAGGAGAGATTTTCATCACATGAGTTCGAGAGCCTCTCACAACTGGTACAAAGGGTATCGGCACACGATATCCAATTCTAAGAAGCAAGGAAGGATAGGTATCATAAGAAGGTGGCGTACAGTTAGGCTTACTATTCAGACCCCGACGAGAGTAGTGACTCCGAGGTAGAGGTATGTTTGGCCGAATGGTCCAAGAACAAGAAACAGGGTATGTGCCCTTGGGTGAGGCTGGTCGATAAGGAAGAGAAGTACGACTTCGATGTCAACAAGGCCGATATAATATTCGACCTATTGCTCAAAGAGAAGTAGATCTAGTTGCCACCAAACCATGTGATACCACCCGCCGATGAACTGGAGAAAAGAAAATATTGTAAGTGGCACAATTCCCCGTCGCACCACACTAATGAATGCAAGGTATTTATACAACAGATTCAATTGGTCGTAGAGCAAGACCGAATCAAGTTCGACGATGGGAAAAAGCCAATGAACATCGACGGACATCCGTTCTCGCTCAACATGGTATATGCACACCACATGGACGACCGGGATACAAGAAGAAGTAGGTGGGCCAATAGAAGTGTCACCTCATCAGATATGATCAAGAAATATGAGGAAAATTCAAGAGAATAGGTGGATGCGGATAATGACTGGAGCTACTCATAGTTCAACCCCTATTGGAATTGTGAGTTCTTCAAATTCTGCTGGAACAAAGGGTTGCGCTTGCCATCCATAAACAACTGTCTGGAGTGTGGCGCCGAGGCAAGGTATGAGATGATCATCAGTCGTAAAGCAGTAGGTCAAGGCCGCATGATCAGGAAGTTGTTAGTTGGAGATTATCACCACCAAGGGTATTGGTGCTCAAGAGACTTGGCCCCATCAACATTGAGGATGACAGCCAACCAGACGACGGTAAAGTCATGCCAGATAAGCCACGGTGGTGCCCAAACATGATTTTTACAACGAACCAAAAGAGAAGAGTACAACAATTGTAGTAGAGAGAGCTGAAGGCACAAAGGTGCGACGAGGAAACTGATCGGCCCCGCGGGATCAAAAGTGAATGGCGAGTAAAAGATAAGGCCTATCACGACAATAAGAAGGATGTAGAGGTAAACATGGCTTTCTTTCTCCCTACAGAATATCGGGCATCTTCTAAAGACAGCACAGATCAGACCAATACAATAGCCCAAATGATGTTAGCTCCACAGCCAATAGTTTGTGATAAGCTAGAAGACCTTGGACATCGGCACCTAAGACCCCTATACATCAAAGGGTTGGTCAACGGAAAGCCGATGTCTAAGATGATGATAGACGGGAGGCAGTTGTCAACTGAGAAACCAAGGGTTGGTTTCGGTGTTTGTGATGAGTGATTGACAGGCTTTTTACCTCTGTTCGAAGGGGTACCTCCGAAGGGTGTTCGGAGGTTGTACCTCCAAAGGGGTTTCAGAGGTTGTACCTCCGAAGGGTGTTCGGTGGTTTGGTTGCTGCAGCTGTTGCAGCGGAGTGTGCCTGTCGGAGGGGTCCGACAGTACACGATGACTGGGTGTGTACCGATGGCTTCGGTACTTTGGGCGGTACACCGGAGTGTGTGCCGGAGGTTGCTAACCCGGAGAGGTCTCCGGAGTACTGTATACACTTGTCTGTTTGTCTGTGGTGCGCAGGGACTTCGGAGGCGACGGACGAACGTAGCAGGTGAACCTGGGTCAAGCGGGAGGCTTGATGCCAGGGGAGCGGGGAGCTCCGTCACGGTGGCTGTGAAGGTGGTCCGGGTCGGTCCTCGGGTCGAGGTGTGCCAGGTGAAGGCAGAGAGTGCGGAGCGTGGCTCTGGGTGAAGGTACTCCGAGACAAAGTCCTCGGAGGTGAGGCACTTCGAAGGTACTCCGGAAGGAGTGACTTCGGAGTTGGATGGATCAAGTCCTCTGCGGAGGCAAGGAGTTCGAAGTGTGCTCCGGAGAGAGACATTTGAAGGTACCCGACGAAGGTCTCAGAAGTTGAGGCGCATCGAAGGCATGGTCCGGGTGAGGCTCGTCGAGGAGTGTGCTCGGGGAGAGACACTGCGACGAAGGGCTCGTGGAATGCTTCATGCGGAGGCCTTGGACGAAGGAGGGACTTCGAAGGGTGGTGCTCCGAAGGTGAGGCTTCGGAGTGAGGAAGACTTCGGAGCAAGGCTAGCTCCGGAGCGAGGTTGTCTTGTGGTGCTTCGGCCTGCATGGCTTCGGTACACGGACTGACGGAGTTCGAGCTGGGTGAAGCTGCGAAGCCGTGGTGGTCCACTCCGGAGGTGTTGGTGTGAAGGCCCAAGGGCTTTGACGGCTTCGGCTCAAAACCATCACTGTATCGGAGACTGACTTCGGTGAAGCGAAGGCCACCAGGCTCAAGACTTCTCGCCGAAGCTACCGCACCCTCGCGTGCGAAGGGAGGCTGCAGAAGGTCAAAGACTGCAAAGGCTGACACTGTCTGCTCTGCAAAAAGCTGACGCTGTCCCCTCTGCAAAGCTGACAGAGAAGCCTCCAGAATAAAGGTGGACTACCTTTTGTACCCCTTAGTTCTGTAGAGACAAATCCTTTGTAAACCCTAGGGGTAAAGTAGTCATTTCCTTTGGGTGAACTGTGGGCTATAAATATGGGGGCTCGGTAGGTAACATTTAACACTTTGAGCATTTACTGTTGAGCTCCTGTAGCCACATACCTCGCTGTATTCATCCAGAGTTCAAATATTTTTGTGTTCCTTGTTCAAGCGGCGAAGCCCTGCTTCTTTGTGCTTTTTGCTTGAGCTCGCGTTACATACCTCGCTAGTTATAGTGCACCGAAGCCTGTCTAGGCGAAGGGTGTTTTGTGCGAAGAGTGTTTTTCAGTGTGCGTTCGCTCTGTGTAACTTGAGGCCAGATCTCACAGATTACTACCGAAGCCCTGATCGAAGCCCGTTTTGCTTCTTGTGTCGAAGCCCGTAGCGAAGTCCGTTTGTGTGCGTGTAGACCTTCGTGTACGAAGCCCAGCACCAGTTGCTGCTGCCAAGTACTCGGTCAAAGTCCCCAGTAGGGTGTCCACTCTTGCAAAGGGTGAAGTGCGAAGCCTGCTCGAAGCACCCTGTGTGCGGAGCCTGCACTGACTTAGCAGAGTAGATTTTCGAGGATTGATAGTGGAGCGAAGTCTTCTTGGCTTCGAACTTTTGAACCTGCGAAGCCTACGTTCGGAGCTGTCAAAGCACCTCCGAACCAGACCTCCGAAGGTAGTGTTCGAAGCCTGTTCCGCAGAAGACAGAACTGAAAACGAAGGCTAGTTTTTAGCCCAAAATTTTAAAAGCTCCCATTCACCCCCCTCTGGTCGCCGTTTTCGGTCCAACATCAACTTAATGTCATATGCCACCTTCCGTAAGCTGGGAAAAACACTGAAAGATCTCATCAAGACTAATATGGTGCTAAGGGACTTCAGCGACACTCGTCAGACATGATGGGAGTGCTGAACGCAGAGCTGACGGTTGGGAGCAAGACAATGTCGACCACGTTCTTCGTCATAGAAGGAAAAAGATCTTATAGCTTGTTGCTGGGATGAGATTGGATTCACGTAAACTGCTGCATCCCATCAACGATGCACCAAAACTTGATGCAGTGGGTCAGCGATCAAATTGAGATAATCCCCACCGATAGGTCGGTAAATATAGAAATAGTCGATTTATCGGTGTGGGAGATGGAAGAGGTTGTTTGTCTATCAGGGAAGGCTTGGGATGGTAATTTTCTTGAAGTATCGGACGACAGAGTCAAACCAATCAGCAAAGAACTGCCCAAACTTATCCTGTGAAGACAACATCGACAAAACAAAAGTGGACTCGGTTAACGCTCGCCGCAAATCGATGAACTACAGAAGTATACATCAGACCTAACGATAGACCGAGGCCAACCTTCGTAAGTATTTAGATTCCCCAATGAAGCACAAAAAAGTGATGACGTTACTTTGGAGGTATCAGAAAGGTTCGAACAAGGAGTACTTTGAAGAGATATTTTTCTATCGTTCGGATGGACGCCTAAAAGATCTACATGCAAGACAACCGATACCAATAGTATCGCCTTTAGACAGCCGATGCAAAAGCATTGCCCTTAGACATAAAAACTCATGACCGATTTTGAAGATTTTAATATAAATACATTGTAGAGGCATGTTTCAGGTTACAAGTCGAAAAGACCATATACAAAAAGCCCATCGGGCAGCCCCAATCGTCCGCGACCTAACTACATCCTCGCCTCAAAGGGCGGACCGGTCTTCGATGGGTGCGGCATCGGCACTGCGCGGGATGAATGGCATCAGCGAGCCAGTATTTCTCAGCCCCAACCGAGGTCGGGTAGGTGGCCATGACATCTGCCTTCTCAACAACCTTCATCTGGACTTTCTTTAGCTTCACCACTAGATCGGTTTCCTCTACCCACGGCCGATCAAGCTCTAGCAGCACGACTGATGACCTCAAGACCACCCTCCATTTATTACGTTGTGGGGGTAGGGGCACAAACACCCAAGTTCGTGGTGGTCGATACTGGTCCATATCGTATCGGTCGACCGCTGGAGCTCACTAGGGGAGCATCAAGGTCGTTTTCCTATGAAATGTGAAGTTAGTCAAATAAATAAAGGCGGTGAAAATAAACAAGAGAATGAGTCAAAGTATCTACCTCGGGCCCCGCATCGACGTCGTTGGGGTAAAGTCGTTCCCGATAAATCAGTGAGGAACGATTGAAGATGTGCTGCTTCACTTCACCCCACCATTGGCGAAAGACGACGGAGGACGCCCGACAGGTTGTCCAGAAGACGAGGTCACCAACAACGATCCCATCAGTCATATGGGAGAGATGGTCCCACTCCAAGGCACTCTTGATTTTCCCACGAGTTCGAATTTGATCGACAAAGAAGAGATGGGGTGGGAGCTGACCAAAACCTAGTTGCCTTGTGGAGACCGATAGGTGGTAGAACTCGTAGGAGCATTGCCGAGGACGCTCGTCATTAAAGTTGACAGGGAGCAGGCAAGGCAAAATTACAGCTGAAAAGATACGAAGAGATTCTTTGTCTCGGGATATATCAAGTAGGGCTAGCCGATTGGAACGTTTATACTCCGAGTAATATCCGAAGGGAAACCAGATGGTCCAATCGGAAAATCCAAGGTAGAAACTCTTGAATAAAGCGGCCAAAGCCGTAGGAGACAAAGGAAAGGCGCAAAATCATGACGTCACCTCGCCCAAAGAAAAGAACCAATGATAGGTGGGAATGGCTGATTTTGGAAAATCGGTAGGAAAGTACATTTGAGTAAGAGGGGTACCTCCGATGACATCGGATGTATAAACATTGAGCAAGATCTGGAGAAACCACCAAGGGCCGCTAGGGTGGCCGATGGGGTTGCCAGTCGATAGGTTGGCTAACACGAGGTGAAGGAGGCAGTAGGTGGCCCCTAGGAGGTAATGGCCAAGAGGAACACGTACATGGGCAGCAAGATGTTCGGCTAGAAACTAAAATTGAAAGGTTGGGGCTAGAGCCGATATGCAAAAGACAAACTCCCCCAACCAGAGATTGAGGAGAGCAATGTGTTCGCATGTATATACAGGGTCGTTTTTCTTATTGTGCCTCACAATATATCGACCCCAGCTATCAGTGGAGTTAGTGCTAATACAATGAGTTGGTTTGAAGCGGAAAGAAAAGGGATTGGTCGGTGAGACAACGTCTATACAAGTTAGAAAGAAAACATCAAGCAGAGTGGGGCTCATCGGCCTATGGCCAAAAATAAAGGTGTTTAGAGCATCGAACCAAAAATAATAGGAGGTGGCTAGCATCGACTCGTTCTAATATGGTTCAGTAAGAGAAAGGTTGATGCAATGACCGATGTCAATCTCATTCCAAAAGTTATGGTAGGTAGTTGATACCCTAAGATACCAATCGTGCCAGCCAGGGATGGAAGAAGGAAAGGAATCAAAAATAGAGTCCTAGACAGAAGAACACATGGGAGAATATTTAAAAGGGATTCAACAAGTTTTGGCATCAATAAAGTCTATGGGATCAGGATTAACCAAGGGGCCTAGATAGTAAGAAGAAGGATGGGTGGTTATGGGATTAAAATTTGGTTATGCAGGTTCTATAGAAAAGAAAAACAAGAGGAATAATAAAAGAAAAGAGGAGCAGTGAGTAAAAACGGCGGATAAACCAAGGAGGACCAAAGAATAATGATAATGTCGAAAACTTACCCCGGGAATCATATTAATGGTGGCCATTGTTGACGTTGACAGCGCACGGGATGGGGGGCAAGAATAAAAAGTGAATAGAAAGCGTGAAGAAGAAGGACGGAGTGATCGAGGCACTTATGAAGTAAAAAAATGACTCCTCGGTAAACTGGGTCAAGACGATCCCGGCGGGTTTGGTGGGATCACCTCAAACGTTTGACCAAAGGTGATCATGAGTGCAGTTCTCGAAATGCCTGAATGGTTGCAGGCTCGGGATCATAAGAGGCAAGATATTCGGCCTATAAATGCCAATGCATAAGTGTATTGAATGAAGCTGGGTCTGACGCTGCCACAAAGAAAAGTAGATGCATCAGACCAGTCGACACCTGTCACAGTTGTTCATGACCGAAGAAAGAATGAGAAGAGGAAGGAAGTCGAGGCCCAATGTATTATATATAAAGGATTGAAAGGTGAAGGGTTTTAGTTGCTAATGATAAATTTGAAAAGACGTCACGAAAGCGTCTGAGGTGACATGATGACAGAAGGTAATAATGACCGATAATTTTGAAGCATCGGTTACCCTATTGATACTCCGAAACTAGGGGGCATGTATTGACGCCGAGATTTGATAAAGCCTAGGCCCACCGAAGGTGCCGCACAACCAACAGAGGTCAAAGAGGTCTGGTCAAAGATGGTCAAAGAAGCCCGTTCATAACATGTAACATGATCGGATATGGAGGAGCCGATGAAGAAGGAAAGATGAGGATGATCAAGAATCGGTTAGGATAAATTACTTGGGTAGCTAGTTTCCGGATTATAAATATGTATCTAATTAGCCAGGAAAACAACAACACAACCCTACAAACAACTACTCTTTGGCGTATCACCACCATTGGCTTCCTAAGGTTAATCCCGGTGGGATTCAGCACTTGTACCTGGGCTGCATCATTTTGATCTTCGGCGAAGAGGTGAGTCCCGCCACCTCGACAACTGTATTGGCTAAGTCATTGTCCTTTAAGGTTGCACCGTATCAATCTCTTGAAGGCATTGGCTGGGTCAGTATGATCACCGGTTTATCCCGGTGTATTGGCTAGGTCTACGACTGCATCAGATTGATCACTTAGATTGATGTGATTTAGGAGTCATAGTATGAGGCTTTATTGGTTAAGTCCGACATCTCTTTCTATTGTACCTGCTTCATGTTGTATACCGTTCATCTAAATAAAGCATGTCCGATACTTTTAAAATATCATTAACTTCATCGTGACTAGCTATTATCTTGGTTAGGTCCAATCTTATTATTACAGTGATTTGATGATATTGTCATGCTATCTAGCACGTTTTATTTATTTCTATCAGAGTACAAGCCAATAGGTTATCTTTGATTCCATGTTATATCTTGTGCGTGTTCGGGAGATGTCCATCGGCCCTATCCGCAATTGCCTTATTCTATCGGTCGATGGCGTATCTGCACCGATCGCTCTGTAATAGTCATCGGCTCTATGGACGATCGGTGTATTCATTCACGGTTATTTTATTCCCGTCACGGTCATCGTCTCGGCAGCTGATCGACTCTCTAAACTCCTTATTAGTTGCAGGGTTAAACTGATAGGCACACCCTGAACACTTTTTCTTCTAAGATTATAAAACCTGCACTAGAGTTAGCAGATCTCCTAGGGCACGCGTGTGACCAAAAAATACACCAACAAAATCTTATAGGGAAGTCCCTATTTTCAGTTACAGGGAGGGAAAAATAGGAAACTGGTTAGAGATGCTCTTAGGTGTAGGATGCAAATGCACTAGCATTTATGTCACAAAATACGACACACCTTTCTCTCTCTATATATATAATTTGATTTTTTTCAGTCTCATGTGCTAAGTGGAATCTCATTGTAGTAATATCAAACTCATTACATCTGATGAAATCTTGACTGACTAATAAACTTAAGGCCTCGTTTGGATCCTAAGTATAGGAAGAATTGGAATCCATTTCTAATTTTATAAAATATTGAATTGTGTGGAATTCAATTGAAATCCAATATTTTTGTTTGGATATTCCATAGAATTAAAATATAAGAATTAATTCTAAAACTTATTTGGATGATCAAACCATGGAATCAATTTCATTATTACAAGAAAAACATCATCATCTTCATATATGTCCATCTAAGACGGAAGGAGAGGTAGAGATTTCAGTCAATTCTTTTTTATTGAAGATAAATTGACTGAACTATGAATTCTAGATTGAATTTTAGACGGGATTTCATAATTCTAATTCTAAAATGGTCCAAACAACCCATGAGTGATGAAATAAGATGATAACAAATTATACTGTTGTATATTTCAGCAAGATAAAATCGAAGAAAAAATATGCGTGTTTCATGATCTTCACATGAAAAGAACTATTTTTTAGTGTTCTTTATAATGAAATCTTCATTGATATATTCATAATCAATATTTCCCATGTCACGCTCAATTGCTATTATAGTCAACCCATTAAGTTTTTATAGAATGCAAGTACAACTTCAATAACTTTAATTTAGAAAAGCTCAATTCTATCTATGCAACAGTCACATAAAATGGTTAATTAAATTCTATATGCAATAATTGTATTAGGAAAACAATTATGTTGTTTCAAAAACATCAAAATTTCAGCAATAAGGCTCATATTTTCTCTTTCGAAATGAAATCTTACTGAGAGTCAACCTAGGTATAATTCTTTAACATCAATGTCATATTATCCATCATCATGCAAACTCAAGACGATTACAACATGATTTTAAGCTATTAGTATCGAAAGATTACAGTGTGCCAGAAGTAGTAAATAAGAAATCCAAAGTATTTTGATAACTTGATGCTATTCAAACATCCTTTTAAAATGTATATAGCAAACTGATCTATAAGGGTGAGGTCTATGGCTAAAATTCTATAGTTATAGAGAAAGCCACAATGGTAGCAATTAAGCGAGTCTCACCAGAGGAAAAAATATATATTGTGCACACACTTCTGGTTGCATTTGTGCGTCTTCTTTAGTCTTCCCATTCTGGCCCCTCTTCTATCTTCCTTGTCTCGCGTGAGCACTGCACTTGCCCTCTCAGTTGTCCACCAAATCCGAGCTACTCACTCCATCATTCCTTCCATTGACCATCTCCTCTATTATGTGTATCTTCCCATTTTCATTTGTGTGCATTTCATTCTGCCCCTTTGGGATTGCCTCAGATCTAGTCGAGGAAACCGTTTCTGTGGATCTTGGGCTACAACCATGGCCACCGCTAGTCTGACCATTGGCCATCTACTGCATGCTCCCCTTCCTAGCCTCCGCGTCCTTGTCTCCTTCACCTCTAGTTGCAGCAGTGCGGTGAGCTTATTGTGGGTCTAGACTTCCACGAGTGGTGCAAGCGGATTCTTCAGTGCTAGCCGTGCTAGCTATTAACCAAGGCCCACGTTGGTGTGCTAGAGCTGCCATTTTACCCTTTTCCATTTGTTCTTGTGTTGTATTGGCGTGGGAGATCAATGTCTTGCTTGCCTACTTGTGTGTTGATTGTTTCAGTTGCATGTGTGTTGATTATTTCATTTTTCAATTGCATCTTGCATGAATTTCACTATCTTTGATCTAGTTAATTTGTGGGTTTCATTGGTCAAGTTAGTGGGGAGTTGTAGGTTTTGGTTACAAGAGTTTGTACTAGGCAATCATTTTCTTCCTACTATATATGTAGTTTATTTTTAGTCAAAACAATACAATACTAGTCAATAAGGTTTCGAATAAAGTAAAACTAATGACAATAATCTTAGTTACAAATACATGTTTTGTGAAACAAACACATGATCATAACTAGCAAAGTAACATGCTGAGATTATATTATTGATGTGGTTGCTGATGCTGATTGCCAAATTTTTGCCATACATGCTCTATCAAATCTTCCTTCAGACATCGATGGGTTTTTTGATCATGAATTTCCATGTCTTTGTCTAGGACCTCTGTGAATCCATATATTGCCCCATATTCAAGTCATGTTAAATGTGGGGAGTATTGCCCTTGCTCATATGTATTATCATCGGGTATGTCATACATGTTAATTTCATCCTCTACTATTATGTTGTGTAAAATAACACATGGATACATAATTGATGCATTATTGTTGAACTCGTCGACTATAGCTTTCCAATAGTACTCTGATTTTTTATCATTGCCTATAATAAGATCAATGGAGCGTCATATCCAACAACTAAGTAGACATAGATTTTCTTCTTCGATCAAATTGATGCATGTACGCCTCTTTGGTTCTGTTGGACCGGAAACGGCGACTAGAGGGGGGTGAATGGGAGCTTTTAAAATTTCAGACTAAAAATAGCCTTCTGTTTTACTTGTCTTCTACGGAACAGGCTTCGAATACACCCTTCGAAGTTCTGGTTCGGAGGTATTTCACAGCTCCCAAATCAGGCTTCGCAAGGAGCAAACGTTTGAAGCCAAGAAGACTTCGCTCCACCCACAATCCCAAAAATTCAGCTCTGCTAAGTCAGTGCAGGCTCCGCACACAGGGTGCCTTCGAGCAGGCTTCACACTTCACCCTTCGCAAGAGCGGACTTCCCTCTGAGGACTTCGATCAGCTCTGCTAAGTCAGTGCAGGCTCCGCACACTGGGTGCCTTCGAGCAGGCTTCACACTTCACCCTTCGCAAGAGCAAACTTCCCTCTGCGGACTTCGACCAAATACTCAGTGACAACAACTGGTGCTAGGCTTCGTACTTCGAAGGTCTAAACGCACACTGAACAGACTTCGCCGAGGACTTCGACAAGGAAAGAAAATGGGCTTCGCATAGTGCTTCGCTAGTAATCAGAGATGTCTAGCCTCCAGTTTACACAGAGCGAACAGACACTGAAAAACACACTTCACCCAGACAGACTTCTCACACACCTCTCCAGAAAACTCACAAGAAGATGGTGCACAGAGAAATCAAAGCATGCAGTGAAGTACGCATACAAGTTCAAGCAGTAAAAGAAAACAGAATCAAAGCTTCATTGCTTGAACAGGGAACACAAAATGAACTCACAGGATGAATACAGAGAGTATGTGGTGGCTAGCACAGGAGCTCAAAATGACTGCTCAAAGTGTTGATGTGACCTAGCTAGCTTCCACTATTTATAGGCATTATTCAGCCCTGTGAATAGACTACTTTACCCCTAGGGTTTACACTGGTTTTGTCTCATCAGAACAGGGGGTACAGCTGGTAGTCTACTTTATTTGGAGGCTTCTTTTGTCAGCTTCGCAGAGGAGACAACATCAGCTTTTGCAGAGCAGACACAGTCAGCCTTTGTAGTCTTGGATTCTTCTGAAGCCCCCCTTCGCACGCGAGAGGTGCGGTAGCTTCGGTGAGAAGCTTTGAGCCTAATGGCCTTCGCTTCACCGAAGCCAGCCTTCGATACAGAGACGGTTTTGAGCCGAAGCCGTCAAAGCTCTTGGGCCTTCGCACCAACACCTCCGGAGTGGACCACCATGGCTTCGCAGCTTCTCCCAGCTCGAACTCCGTCAGCCCATGTACCGAAGCCATGCCTAGTCGAAGTACCTCAAGTCAGCCACACTCTAAAGCCCCACCTTCGGAGTACCACCCTTCGAAGTCTCTCCTTCGACTAAGGCCTTCGCATGAAGCATTCCATGAGCACTTCGTCGTAGTGTCTCTCCCCGAGCACACTCCTCGACGAACCTCACCCGGACCATGCCTTCGATGCACCTCGACTTCTAAGACCTTCGTCGGGTATACCTTCGAGTGCCTCCCTTAGGAGCATACTTCGAACGCCTTGCCTCATTGCTGAGGACTTTGTCCACCATACTTCGAAGTAACTCCATTCAGAGTACCTTCGAAGTGCCTCGCCTCCGACGACTTCGTCTCGGAGTACCTTCACCCGGAGTCACACTCCGCACTCTCTGCCTTCTCCTGGCGCACCTCGACCCGAGGTACGACCTCGACCCCTTCGTAGCCTTCGTGACGGAGCTCCCTGCTCCCCTGGCATCAAGCCTCCCGCTTGACCCAGGTTCACCTGCTACAAACCGTCCGTCGTCTCCGAGGTCACCTGCGCACCGCAGACAAACAGACAAGTGTATCTAGTACCCCGGAGACCTCTCCGGGTAAACAACCTTCGGCACACACTCTGGTGTACCGCCCAAAGTACCGAGACCTTCGGTACAACCCAGTCATTGTGTACTATCGGACCCCTCCGACAGGCACACTCCGCTGCAACAGCTGCAACAACTAGAACCCACCGAACCCTTCGGTAAGGCAACCTCCGAAGCCCTTCGGAGAACCAACCTCCGAAGCCCTTCGGAGAACCAACCTCCGAATCAGAGGATAAAATATGTCAATCACTCATCACAGACTCCGAAACCAACCCTTGGTTTCTCAGGTTCTTATTCACTTCTAGCACTTGACTCTTCAATATTAATCTATTGTTTTTGTTTTTGTGCAGAGCCCGAAGAACGATTAGATTCAGATCCATGGGAAGAAGTGGTGGCTGCAACTCCACACGAAGGGTCAAATTGTAGCATACCAGTGACCTCTTAGTTGTTGCTCCAAATTGCATATTTGAAGGACCAAAACTTTCGTGAAGATGAAACCCTTGAAAGCTTGGTGGAGTAGGTTGCAACTAACTCACTTGTTGTTGAATGCCTTGAAATATGGAAGGAGATTGACCACATGGTGTGTGGAGAATTAGCATGATTTAAATTCTATAGAAAATTGGGTGTTGTAAAAGGTAGTTGAGATTGTGGTGTAGGAGGTGAGATTTGGCTACTAGTCTCGTAATATTGGCTAAGTCAATCTTGATTCAAGAAGTTTGTAAAATTTCTAGGGAAGGGTTCTATTGCAACTATACTCTTGTTCTAACAAGTGTGAAAGGCAGAGGTGTGTGTTTTGAAGGCAAATGTGTTGTGCTTTGAAGGCAGAGAGCGGTCTATGAGTTTTAAAGGCAAATGTGTTGTGTTTTGAAGGGCAGGGAGAGGTTTGGGCGTGTGGCTGCAATGGCTAGACAATAGCAACACTTATTTGTCTTCAAAAGCAATATACAAATATATTATCTTATTCTTCTATGGGTAGTCCATAGTCTTATGCATAGATTTTATTATTTTTTGCTATAGATTGCCTATACAATGTTTCAACTAGCATGCAATGAATATTATAATGCATATGGAATACTTTAGAAGTACATTGTGGTTGCTCTAGTGAGAAAATAGCTTGATCAATAATGGAAACAAAATAGTTGATTCTGAATGAGTCCTCTGCAGATTATGAGGCAACACTTGCTTTGTATGGTTTCTCATCAAACACAATTTCTTTGGTTATCTCCGATGCATTGAAAAGTCAGTTTCCTTTGAAGAAAGAAATCAGCCCCTACACTTTCTCACTAGTAACATTAATTGATTGGGTACTATAGTACCACACTAATACACACAAACCCGATAGATATAGATTTTGCTCAATATATAATCATAGGTAATGATTTTAGTTTATTCCCGTGTGCTAATATGGTAAAAACACATTGGTTTTGAGTATTGTTGTTCTTAATTGTACTCTCCTTAAAAAACTGATTTATACATTTTTAGAATATTTTATATCTATGTAGTGGAGGGGGCAACCGACCCCATATGTTTTTGACAAACACATTTGGAGACTTAATTTTAAGTGCAATCCCATTAAAATTTAGAGAAACCAATTCTAAACTTTAGTGAAATCATTCTTTTTGTACGCACTTTAGAATTGAAGAATAATACACCTATCCTTAAATATAAGATCTTTTAGACTTAGGGCATTCCCAACCAAGAAACCATCTAGTAGTTTCTATACATGTCATGCCACTAAGAACTACTCATAGAAACTCACTCTCACAATGCATGGTTTCTTGTCTCTATTTATTTTTCTCTCTTTTGCCTAATCATAAATAAGTGGGCTTCATATATAGAAACTACTATACTCTTCCAATGCATGTAGAGTGGTTTCTTCATCCTTGGTATTAGTGATAAAACCATTTTTGCATGAGAAACTATTTCCTCAACTTTTCTCCTCTCTCCTCATTAACTCTCATGCCACATCAGATTTTTGCTTATGTTGACTGCTATTTAATACTATAGAAATCATCCTAGTCATTGCATTGAAAATGCCCTTACATACATGTGTTAAAGAAGATATGCAAAAGACTATAATAACATTCCTGAGATGAATGCGTGTAGAATAGTTGGGTAAAATAATGACTAATAAAATTCAATGGTAACATCAATATTTTAGGAATAGAAATAATATTTTACTAATACTTATATTACTATAAATCTATAATTGAGATAAAATTTAAACTTTACAAAACAAACAAGGGGAGTAAAAAAGAAGAGAAATTAGGGAACAAGTACTGCAGACATGTACAGTACGCTTGTGCCTCTGAGATTGACCGAGTGAACAGTACTACTCCGTACGCGAGGGAACCGCGGCCGCTAGAGTCCAAACTCCGAGGTACGGCGCGCGAGACACTGGCCGGCTTTGCGCTTTCCACGGCGACACATGCGAAAAAGGCAAAAAGCGGGAGAGGTTTGGCAGCAACCCAATCAAAGAGGACGCGTTAGCCTTTTGTCCTCTCCTTTTTGCCCCTCTCGCGACGCAAGCGTTGAAAAAAAAAACGCCCCTCCTCCGGCCGCCGGTCGGCCGGCCGCCTATGGATCCGCCGTTTTCTTGGCTGTTTTCGGAGCGTGACGCCGGCGATCCCAAGTGGACCGCGGCCGAACCACCATCAACGACATGCAGTGGCGGTTCCAGGATTTTTTTTCATGAATGTTCCTGTTTTATATCCCAAAATTTTATACTATTATAAACTTAAAGTGTAATATATTTTTTCAAAATATGATAAATATAATATTAATATCTATTAGGGCCTGTTTGTATTCAAGGGGCTAAAGCAAAATGACTAAAAAAGGCTAAATTTTAATCAACCCCTGTTTCGATCTAAAGGCTAAAAAATGGCTAAAACATTTATTACTATGTATAATGACTAAAATATCCCTCTTTTATTGCTCTTATTTTCATGCATGCATACATAGTGGGGGTATGGATGGAAAATGAGCATTTTAGCCCCTCTTTAGCTCCTCCTTGAGGGCTAATGGGCTAAAAACTTTTAGCCTCTTTTTAGCCTTGGTGTTTGGATTTTTAGCCCCTAAAGGGGCTAAATTTTAGCCCCTTTTGCTTTAGCCCTTGGATCCAAACACCCCCTTAGTATCATAAATCCACTAGAATCAACCCTTAAATAAAAAAATATAAACATAATCAATATTTAAATAAAATATCTAAACATGTATTGTGCCAAATTTTGAGATAGTCCAGGGCTCACTTGGACTACCCCTTGGAGCCGCCACCGACGACACGCGACAAATCTAGCACTGCACCGCTCCATCCCACCACCTGCCGAGTGATGTATGCGTGAGATCGGCTCCAATCCCATCAATATTTCCGGAGTTCATATTTTGTGTTTATAATGCCGGAAATGTTTCTCGACGGACGTCTAGAGAAAAAGCATGAGACGATGTTTAGATCTAGAGGCTAAATTTTAGCACGTGTCACATTGGATGTTTCGACATTAATTTAAAGGACTAAACGTGAACTAATTATAAAAATAATTGCAGAATCGAAGACTAAATCATGAGATGAATTTTTTAAGCCTAATTAATTCATAATTAGCAAATATTTACTGTAGCATCACATTGTCAAATCATGGTGTAATTAGACTCATTAGATTCGTCTCGTGAATAATTCTTCGATTATGAATAAATTTTATAAATAATCTACATTTAATACTCCAAAATAGAATTTAAACATCGGACTTGATGCTAAAAAATTTTAGCCACACGTGGTGTCGTGGAATTTTATTTTTTTTCCGTCCAATAGAATCCTTGTCTTGCGCATAGTAACTGGAGGTAGCCTAATAAGCTTTTTTATTCAGTAAAAAATTGTAAAGATGCAATGTTTTGATTAGTTACGAATAATATTTTAATGCTAGTATATCGTAATGTTTCAAATAGTTCAACATTTGTTTCATTTTATTCATTAAATAATGTATCATTTTTATATATTAGTAGTGTTTCAAAAAAAATATGTAAACCATGGTTAACTAGAAACACAAATTATTTTAACTGTTTATATACAATGTTTCAATCAATTCTGACAAATATTCGAAACATATTTTTATTTCAAGTGTTTTTACGTAATGTTTCAATCAGTTCTGACAAATATTTCATATAATATATACGCAATATTTCAATCTCTTGTTTCAATGCTCACAATTAAAATTTGATTTGAAGACCAAATTTGCGCGCGGTGATGCTACGGCTGAGAGGTGCGTTTGATCTCCTGCTTCACGTCGGACGTCCGGCTCCTAATTTTCTCATTTCAAATTTTGCATTTTAATTATTTATCAACGAAAAAAAAATCCAGCTTCAGTTATTTGTGACACAAAAATGAAGGAATATTTATTATTTTGACACTCCAAAAAAAATGACTTTCATATTTTTTACATTCATACTTATTTTTATTAACTCATGTACTACGTGTCAGTTTTAGAAGTGTTTACATCCGGATCTATTTTCATTGAATCAGACGGTTCTATGTGTCAGTATTAAAAGTGTTATTATAAATAACTAGTTAGATGCTTGTGCTTTGCACCAAAAACTTATTTTGCAACAGGGTATTTTCGTAAAATTCATGTTTTTGTATGATTTTTTAGAAATCTATTTTTTTACACAAAATTCGTATGTCCGCGTAAAAATAAAAAATTGAAAAATTGAAATACAAAAAATTTATCTTCTTTTTTTTTCTGTTTTTTCTTCTTTCTCACGTTTCCCGCGAGCTGGTTCAAGCGGTTTTTACAGGGTGTGGGAAGACACGAGTTGCGGATGGAGGATACGAAAATAATCTGGACGCTTAATATAGTTAAGAAATGTACACATTTAAAGTGCCAAAATAACATTTTTTCAAAAATGAAAATTGTTAGGCGGAAATCCCGTTAAGCGACAGATAGCAGATGGACTTTCTACAAATTGCCGCTTCCGCCCGATTCTGGTCCTGCACGGTGTATCACACACCCTCTCCCCCGACACGAGCACACCCCTTCAGAATTTATAAACCCCACTCCGCTCTGACCCCGGCGGCGCGCCATCCTCCTCTCCGGCGATGCTGACGCGTCGCCGCGCGGGATCCGTCGTCCTCCTGCTCATCCTCCTCGTCGCGGCGGCCGTCGCATTCTGCTCCGCCGCCGCGGCCGGCGACGGGGAGGCCCGCGCGGGCGAGGCGGCGGAGGCGGTGGCGCGTGGGGAAGGGGCGGAGGCCGCGGCGGAGGCAGGAGGGGAGGTGGTGGCGGAGGCGGCGGCGGGCAATACAACCGCCAAGGAGGGCAGCCTCGCCGACATGATCGACCGCGCGCTGGAGAAGGAGTTCCCCGAGTCCGAGGGCGAGCAGGGCGGCGGAGGTGCGTGGATCTGAGAAACCGGGGCCCCGTGATCCGCCTGGGGTGCGTTCGCGGCGCGGGGATCTGGTTCCCGAGTTGGCGCTGGGTGGGTGGTCCGTGGCGTCGCGTGTGTCGGTGTTCGGCTGGCTACCCCGTCTAGATCTCGGTCTCTGTGGCTTCGTTGCTGGGGGGTTTTGATGTTTGGAATTATTGGGACTTACTCGTCTCGGCTGCTCTGGTTTTGTAGAGACTGACCCCGGCAGCTTTAACAACACGGTGGCTGAGAAGCAGGTGATTTCATTGCACACTTGTGTTTGCTTGCAGCCATTCATTTCCTTTTTTGGTAGTACATAGCTAAATTTCGTATAATGCTGCTTATGGTCCTGTGACTTTAGTTATTGGAGTTCAAATCATTATTTGTATCTGGAATGTTAGTGGGAACTGGTTAGATATAGGCGCATGCTCTGAAGAAATTTATCGTTCTTCACTTCTACTTGCTTAAAACTTGATGGACTTACGTTTCAACTGAGTTTGCAACTGTTTCTTCTGCTTATAGTCATGCTCAAACTGATAATGCACTGCCAGCTTTTGCCAGCCCTGTAATCTCTATGAGCACTGTAATCCTCCCATTTTACCCAGTATATGGCCTTTTGGCCTGGTAAAGTTGACATTTTCATAATGTTGTGGGTTGATGGTAATCTCTTGCATGATGTTTATTTATTGTTTCAGGCTACATAATTATGTTGTAACTTAGAAACTTTCTAAGTTCTAACACAATTAATATTGTTTATGATGTACCTAAGTTTACATTATGTAACTATTCTAAAAAATTACTATGTTTCAACTAGTTCCATCCTTCTTCTGAAATTCCTTTTAAATGTTTATGTAAACATACTCTATACCATCACTCATATCATATGAGTAGATGATGCAGAGAAATATGCAACATTTATCTCATCAGACAAAACATTACGGTTTTATGTGTGTAACTGCAAAATTGATTCCATATTGACAATTATGCTTGGAGGGATTGCAGTTTCCATGTCTTCCCTACCTTCTGACATTTCTGTGATATATTATTTGTTATTCTGTTATGCATCAACACATTCTGAAAGTATGAAGTTCTCATATCGTTCTTTATCCTGCTAGGGAGTCCTTGAAACTGTGGCCAGAAGAGTAACAAAGAAGAATGAGACCAAAGACAATAAGTATGCTGCTAATCTAAATCTGAATCGGTGGCGTTCCTTTTTTAAGTGTCATGAACCTATATGATTAATTTCTCTTAAGTAAACCTCCCAAATGAATCATGTTCAATCCTCTAGGTCATTCCCATTTAAGGAAGTTTTCTTGGATCGACCAGAGCAAGAGGATGTCCCCACATTGATTGATCGGAAGGTACCAGTACTGCAATTGATGGCAGAATTTCCTTTCCTTTTAACCTACTGTTTATAGACTACTCTGTTTCACTGTGCTGTATTGACATAATATAACTCCAGGATAATGTTTTTATTATATCAAATCCAAAGTCAAAATACCCTGTGCTGCAGCTGGACCTTAGGTATGTCACCCAGTTTTGATGGTGAATGGAGTTAAAGTATCTTCCTCAAGTCATAACTTGATTTGTTAAATGTGAACTATTATTGCAGATTGATATCAGATCTTGTTGTTGTTATTGTGTCTGCCACATGTGGTGGAATTGCCTTGCTTGCCTTGGGCAACCAGTAAGTATTATACTACCCTTTTTCCTCATTTTGATTATTACCACTTACCAGTACAAGGCATGCATTCATATGGCTATTTGACTGTTGTGTTTTTTAATGCCAAGCCACCTGAGGCTACAACTCTAAATATATTGCAGGTGATTACAGGTTATTTACTTGCAGGATCTATAATTGGACCCGGAGGTTTTAGCTTTGTCAGTGAAATGGTGCAAGTAAGTTGCTTTTACCTTTGTTGGTTGCTTTTACCTAATTAACACACAAGTCAATTTTGTTTCTTTTGCTGTCAGTAGTCAGATAGTAGCCTTATTAGTAGGCCCTTTCTGTGGACAAAGTTGTTCATGAAAAATAAGAATCTTTGATCTATTTGCTGGCCAATGTCATTGTATCCTGGACTTTTCTTGTGGTTAAAGATGAAGACATGTCAGATGAAGTATAAGTAATCAGTATAATGATATGTGTTGTGCATTGTGTGAAATTGGTAGTTGTATATGTGTAAATGTACAGGGAGTTCACATGATTAACCCTTAAAAAGCACTAGCTTTTGTTGTGTTGAAGAAAAACAAAATCCATCACTGTAATAGATCAAGGCTCGAGGTTAAATGCCTAAAGTTTATTTGTGTTGAGTTTTGATCTGCATGCTATGGGAAGTCTCCTTTGGTCTTTGTGTCTAAAAAACATCATGATTCTCATAACGCTGTGTCACTGCCAATATTTGTGCACTTTCTTATTTATGTGTGCATATCTCAAGTGTAGCTTCTGTTTTTCCCTGGATCATTTCTGTTCTATCAATTTACATATCTTAACTTCTTTGTTGGTAAACATTGCATGCATATTTTCAGCTTATTTTTATTTCCCTAGATTGCAAGACTTGTGATGCAATCACTAAGTTTTCCTGTGAATAAAATGGTTGTAATGCATTTATGTCCTTGACTCCTTGTATATATTTCATGAGTTTATGACACATACTTTTCCTTACAGGTTGAAACAGTAGCCCAGTTTGGTGTGATATTTCTTCTGTTGCTCTGGGACTTGAGTTTTCTACAGCAAAAGTATATGCCTTTGATTTATTAGATATTTTCACTCATGGAAACATGGAGTTAGCATAATACCGACATGTGGTGTTCCCCTTGTCTCAGCTTCGAGTTGTTCGTGCGGTTGCTGTTCTTGGAGGATTGCTCCAAATCATATTGTTCATGTTACTTTGTGGTATTTCTGCTACGGTATGTTTCTCCTCTACAATCTAAATAGCAAGCATATGATATTTCCATTTTCAATCAGGCTTTTTTATAATGTAAGGCAAGTCAAAGTTCAAACACTTGCTTATAGGAGATTTTGAAATGCATTACATATGGTATGTTCAAGCATCTGAATTTGTAAGATTTCTCTGGGCAAAACATATAGAAGACTGCTGATTCAGTGCATTCATAAGCCTCACATTCTACACTCATTTGAACTTGTTACTGAAAGTGAAGAGATCACAATACCATAGAAGTAGTCAGTTGAACCTGCAAATCACTGTATCAAACACTAGCTTTTATCATTCCAGGCTTTCCAGCAGTCTTCTGAAAAATAGGGTGACGTTTCAACCAGTTATTCCATCAGTTCTTTAATTTTTGCGTATATTTAATATCTAATGGCAGCTATGCGGAGGCAAAACAAAAGAAGGTGTTTTTGTTGGTGTTCTTCTTTCTATGTCTTCGACAGCTGTGGTAATTTCTAAATCTTTGATGTTGCATCTCTGTGTGTTTTATTGCCTCTTATCCAAGTTTACAATGACCCATGCGGTGACCTGATTTATTGACTATGAGAATTGAGGAATCAATGGCTTAAGCTCAGTTTGTGGGTGCTCTTCGTAAACTTTGTTCTATCTCCCTCCTGGTATGCATGCTCAGTGAAGATGGCCTTGGTACAGTATTTTGTGTTGCTGACTAGCTCTTCATCTCACTTCACCTGTTCACCATGGAATGCTACTGTCTTTTGGTGTTTTGCTATGTCTTCTTAATTGCAGGGTAGCTTTTGTTATACATAATCTTCTCCTTGATAATTCCTCATGGAACCATTACCCATTCCATAAATGATAAACACCAAAACGGTTTCAATTTAGCATGTCATTACTTGGTAAATGCTGCTTGACTTGTGTGTTAATTAGGTATTCTGAATGTTGTATCACTTGTTATATGGTTATGCTCATGTTGTAAATCCATCTCCATATCCTTATGCTTAATGTTTATGGGGAAATCATTTCCTATGCAGGTTTTAAAATTTCTAATGGAAAGAAATAGTATCAATGCTCTTCATGGACAAGTTACGGTTGGCACACTCATATTGCAGGTATACCAGTATTTTCTTTTGTATTCTATATTCATCTTATTGTTTATGGAGATGGATTTGTAAGATTTCTTGGCGTCTTAAGAATTGAATGAGTAGAGTGACGGTTCTTTATTTATCTGAGCTTTGTCAATTTCTTTTTATTGACATTACTTATATCAGGACTGTGCTGTTGGTCTTCTTTTTGCACTTCTTCCAATTTTGAGTGGTGCATCTGGTCTTCTTCATGGAGTAGCATCAATGGCGAAGTCGTAAGTGAAGTGTTTTTTTTTTTGCTTTATAACTTGTATTTACATCATACTTTTATCAGCATCTGAATAATTTATCCACTACAATTGTGGGCTTGTGGCTTCTAAAGTAAATTCATGTTGCATCAATGTTTAAATGGTGGTAAGCAGTACCACCTGTTTTTTCACATAATGGCAAGATAGTAACACAACACTACAACAGATTATGCCTTATGTCTTGATAATGACTCATCATATTGTCTTATGTGTATTTGAACTTCCTATTGTCTGTACAAGTTCTTGTAGGATATATAATCAGGTATTGGATTACATTTTTTTGACTCAGAACTTGTGACATTCTCAGGTTGGTGGTACTGCTAACATTCCTTGCAATTCTCTCTATCCTCTCTCGTACTGGTGTGCCTTGGTTTCTTAAGCTGATGATAAGTCTTTCATCTCAGGTGAATATAATTGATGCTACTATGATTTTGTTGAGTATTTAGTTTGATTCTGCTTCAGAACATCATCTTGTCCTAATTACTAACCTTTCTTCATTTCATGCAGACAAATGAACTGTACCAGTTGGCAGCTGTTGCATTCTGCTTGTTATTTGCTTGGGTTAGTTTTTTTACTGCTTGTACGTTACTATAAAATGCAATATTGCGCAGTAACATGGAAACAGTCTTTAAATACTGCAGTAGTGCCGTAAGTGTTACATTACTGAACATAAATGAATCTAGAGGAGGAGGGAAAAATTTGATTTATTCAAGACAAAAATTGTAAAAGTAATAAATTTGGTAGATTTTATTTTTTAAGATTATATGTTCTAGGTTGATTTATAGGATGGACCTTTGTGAATATTGGTAATTCTGTTCTCTCACTTTTGGAACACTGTTGTTCCTCAAGTTGAAAACCAACAATGTGTAGCACTGTAGCTAAGACTTTGTATGGAGCCTCCTATATTTTTCTTCTATTCCAAATTTCTAAATTAGTCTTCACAAGTTTGGTTCATCAGATTTTTGGCAACACTTGGCAGTTATAGTTCATACACATTTTTTGTTGGAAGAATATTTAGTTGTGTTTATACTTTTAACAACTTTACTCTATTTTGAATGTTTAATCACATGTGGCCTTCCTTCTATGATGCAGTGCAGTGATAAGTTGGGCCTGAGTCTCGAGTTGGGTTCATTCGCAGCTGGAGTAATGATATCAACAACTGATCTTGCACAACACACACTTGAACAAGTAATTCCTTGTCAATACATTGTCACTGTATTTTTTTTTCTGAAGTTTGACAGTTCTGTGACAGTTTGAATGGCAACTCATGTATATGTTTTCTTTTCTGCTTTAGTCAAATTTATAGATAGACTCATGTAGTTAGTAATTCATTATATGTTCTCTTATTTCAGGTTTGTTGTTTCTGCAGATTGAACCTATTCGAAACTTCTTCGCTGCTCTTTTCCTTGCCAGCATTGGGATGCTAATTAATGTCCATTTCTTGTGGAACCATGTGGACATACTTCTTGCAGCTGTGATTTTGGTGATAACCGTAAAGACATTTATTGTTGCTGTTGTCGTTAAAGGTTTTGGCTATAGCAACAAAACATCTCTTCTTGTAAGTGTTTTGATGTGCTTGAATGTTCTCACATCTGCTATTACCTATGTAGTCACATGAACTCATGTTTATTTATCATGTAGGTTGGCATGTCTCTTGCACAAATAGGAGAGTTTGCTTTTGTTCTTCTTAGCCGTGCTTCAAGCATCCATCTGATTGAGGTTATTTCTCCATATTTCTTTCCTTTCATGTATTGCACCATGCATCCCGGCTCTCATACTGCTTTACACTCGCATAGTTAGTGTAGTTCTCAGTTCTAGCTGTCTTCTGACAAACTAAATGCCTTGTTCTCAGAATTTTATATTGTCTCATGATCACCAATGTGCACTCACTTTCATCTGATAGCTGATTTTCTTTTCTTCAGGGAAAGCTTTATCTTCTACTTCTTGGAACTACTGCGCTCAGCTTGGTATGTACCTATACTCTTCATTTCTTTTAAATTACATTATGTCCTCACTGTAAATAGTTAGTAAATATTGGAAGTACCGGCTCAATGAGAGCATGATCAATAAAACTTTATATTTGTCACTGGTTTTATCCATCATCTCTTCCATTAGGTGGTATGTAATCATGATGCATGGTTTACTTACCTCGCGTGTTTAAAACACGCTGCAGGTAACCACACCCCTTCTTTTCAAAATGATCCCTGCAGTGGTACATCTCGGTGTTCTTCTGAGATGGTTTTCTGTTGATAGCAATCAGGTGGAGGTACACGTTCATATCAACTGAGTTCATCTGTCGATTGTTTTACTCTGGAATCGGTTGTCAACCAATTCATCGGCTCTTCCTTTTCAGTTGGGCCTAAAAAGTGATGGCCTCCGCATCGATAGCAGCAAGCGCATAAACTTGATAGTCCAAGGCTCACATCACTCATGACATATTTGGCACCACGCAAAGCTACTTTTAGTATGGCTCACACTAAACATTTCTGTAAAGTTTTTTTTTCTTCACATGTACGAATAGTAGTTTGCACCACATGCACGAGTGGGAGGGTGTGGACTGCTACTGTGGAGGGCAAAAGAAATCAGTCTCGTTTCAGTCGTCTTCAGATTGATATGCGAGTTTTGAGAGGGCATCATGCCTTGGAAGCTTCAAGCTTGGGTTGCTGCGTTGCTCGCCCAAGTGTGAACCCCACAGATGAGGGTTCTCTGTAACATATCTGTGTATGCTGATCAATTGATTGGATTAGCGAGATAGGGCTTAGTAGGCTTGATCGTTATGCCGTTGTATTCATTTGTCAGGGTGTGTGCGATGTAAGCGCTTCTGATTGCGAATTTTGCTGTGTAGGCGAGTTTTGTTTGCCATTATCATCTAACCTCTTGTCCCTTCGTACTTCACGGATCAGAGAACTCAGAAGAGTGCACTGCCAGCCATATCTGTATTCTGGTGTGCCTGTAAATAAAATAGTTTCTGGATAACAATGTCATTTTAGACTACTGAACTACTGTTGTAGAAGTTTAAATAACTCTCAACTTTAAACCCTCTGAACTACTGTAGGGATTAAATCTATTTATCAAATTGGTCGATACGTTGTAATGTTTTGTATGGACATCATTATACCTATTTGGTCTTTCACTATGTTCTTCCCCTCCAATGTCTGTCACTTATAGTTTGGAGAAGCACTGATGTAATTGCTTTGGAATTTGTAATTAAAGCCTTGTTTGAGACAGCTCTAGCTTTTATAAAAAGAAGTTGTAGCTGAGATCTTGTTTAAATTGGATTCACTGAGAAGTGAGAAGAGTTGTATTGAAAAACTAGCTAGTCGTTTGACAGTCTGAGCAGTGAGAAGAGTTGTATTGAAAATCTAGTCGGTTGACAGTCTAGCTTCTTGATTAGCCTTGATTAGCTTTAGATGGCTTGAGGGTAGAAATGACTTAAATACCTCTATATGTTGTTTTAATAAAATTTGAACATATTTTTATTACAATATTATTGATAATTGTTTAACATTTAAATAAATTGATAATACTTTTTTATATTTCATACCAAAATATTATTTACTACAATGCATAGCTTGATTTTTCATCAATTTTGTTCTCAAACTATAAAACCTGATCCTACATCGAAACCTTGATTAGATGGACCACATTATTTAAATTGATTTCAAATGATAAGAATCCTTAATCATGCATGTCAAGCATGGAAAGTAGAGCACATCAAACACAAATGTTTGTATCGGTAAAGTTTAGGCAACATGTAGAATTATGTGTTTTCCGGTAATATGCACATACCACACATTATCAAAATATGAAGACTACACAAACACATTGCCAAACATGAAGACCACACAAATACATTGTCAAAATATGCACACCACACAAACACATTGTCAAAATATGCACGTCACGCAAACACATCATCCAAATATGCACACCACACGAACACATTGTCAATCAATGGAACATTGCTTAGGATTCCTTCTGGTAGTCTTTTGGCATCAAAACATTCTCATAGCTAGGGATGAAAACGGAACGGAAATTTTCTATTCGTTCCGACAAAAATTGGAAACAGAGAGGCTTATACAGATATGAAAACAGAAATTTTCAAAGCTTAAAACGGATACGGTACGAGATATCCGCCTAAGCAAAAACGGATAGTTTTTGAATTCAAGCTCACTCCCGAAGACCTAACAGCCCACAATCCCATAGCCCAAAGAGCAGTTGGCCCGCACACGCCTTTAGGCTTCAACATTCACGCACTGACGTAACACCGTTTCCCCATCCGTCCCACGTTAGAGCGTCTCAGATTACTTATATACTACTTAAATTTGAATTTAAGTATTTTTGTGAAAAATAAAACTCCAAGAGTTCTCTTAAATGAGTCCCTTTACTAATTCATTCCCTAAATCACCATTCATCTCTCTCAAATATAGAATTAGTTTAGCAAATCCCTATTTTCATTTGTACATATATTTTTCTTGCATGTACATTATTTTTCCTCTTATGTGTTGTTATAAGTTGGATGATATACATATTTGAATGCATTATAGTTTTACTCAAAATTATTACATATTATAGACCATATTTGTAGGTTTTAAAATAGGAATTGGGATTATAGGGAAACTGTTGTAGATTAATTAACTTTTAGGAAGAGAGAGAGTTTAGGATGATCCCTATATGTGATTTAGGGACTAAAATTTAGGAAGTTTGTTGGAGGTGCTCTTAGAGCATCCAAAAGATTACCTATATGGCTACTTAAATTTTAAATTTAGGTATTTTGGTGAAAAATGAAGCTCGAAGAGTCCCCTAAATGAGTCCCTTTCCTAATTCATTCCCTAAATCATCATTTATTTCTCTTAAATATAGGATTAGTTTAGCAAGTCTTTATTTCTATTTACACATATTTTTTCTAGTATATTATTTTCTCCATTATGCGTTGTTATAAGTTGAATATACATATATTTGAATGTATCGAAGTTTTATACAAAATAGAGAATTGATTAATTTTTAGTAAGAGACGGAGTTTAGAATAATATAGGTATATATGATTTAGAGAATAAAATTTAGGTTCTGTTAGTATCCTATAGACCCGTATCTAGCATCCACGCCGCCGCATCAGGCATAAACCCTAGCAGTCGCCGCCACTCCCCGTCGTCGCCATGACGCTGCCGCCCTCCAGCTGTGCAGCAGTACATCGCCGACGCGCGACGTAGCGCTCCCGCAGCACCGACGCCAGTGACGCACGATGCACCGGCCACCCCACAGGTGGCAAGGATTCCGTCGCCATTCCACGCAGTCGGCCGTTGACCGGTCATCCCGAAGCTCCCGTCGGCCATCGCCATGGCACACGTCCCCATCCATCTCGGCCAATCTTGTTTCTGCACATTTTTTGACTGGTAGAGGTTCAAGCGCTTACGATGTGGTTTCATCCGGCGACGAGGAATGGACTGCGGCGGCACTACTCTTCGACGGTGGGGCAGCGTGGATCCTCTCTGATGGCGGCGACATGGATCCTCTCCAGCGGTGGCGATGTGGCTTCTCTCCAGTGGTGGTGGTGCGGTTCCTCACTAGTGGTGGCTAGGGTTGGGGGTGGAAAGGGTTGAGGACACAAGGAGATGTGTGGGCGACGAAGAAGTGGGTTAGCGAAATTGTCTCCGAACGACAGGGTTCAGCGCGAAGCCTTTGACGTGACGAACTCCAATGCGGAGCGCTGGCGTGATGAAATTCGGTGCGGAGTGCTGACGCGACGAAGTCCAGTGCAGAGCGTTCTGGCGTGACTCCGGTGCGAAGCAACTCTGATGCGAAGTAGCTTCGGTACACAAAACTTGAACAGACCGACAATAGCGTGAAGAATCCGACACGGACAGACGAAGCGAGGACTTGCCGAAGGGCGCTTCGGCAGCCTCCTATTGATAGCAAAAAATGACACTAATGGTTAAGATTGTCAAATTATAAATTTTGGTAATTTGTGTCGAAAATGCACATGTCCCGGGTTAGGCCGAAGCCCTACAGGGCCGAAGGACCACTAGGCTAAAGGGCTTCGGAAGCTTCCAGCCAGCCCACAGTCTTCGGCCTGGAGGCCTTCGGAGGCCCACTCCACCGAAGCTTCGGCCCGAGGAGTAGGCTTCGGCGGACCTGACCGAATGCCCACTTCAGGCAAGAGTTAGAGATTGAGTCCGATTTTGACTAAGTCTTTTACGCATGATCAAACAGAATTCCACCAGATTAGGCTTAGAGAATAGAAGTCTAGCCCCTATAAATATAGGGGTGAGCCCGGTTTAGAACGCCACCCAAAAAAATATCAACCACAAAGCCCTAGCTTTGAACCGTACTTTACCTTATCTTTATTTTTTGTATTCTTCGTGGGTTTGCCTGGAAGCCCTCCGACGGCCACTTAGGAACAGTGGTAATCCTTGTTACTTCGCTTGTGAAGTATCCGTTAATCTACGTAATAGATTGCTATCGCCTTGTTATTTCGCCTGTGAAGTATCCGCTAATCTGCGTAACAGATTGTTACCTTCGCCACTAGTGCAACACCTAGCAGAATTCGGTCCTCAGGCCGAATTGGTACTTCGAATATACTCTATTGCAGGTTTTCACGTTCGGAGCTACTTTATCGGAGGTGTCCGGAGCTGAGAGATCGGTTTCGGAGGTTGCTAGAACACCCTTCAGCGAGACTGCTACTTCGACTGTACGCCAACATGCTTCGTCAACAGACTTCACCACGATAGGCTTCGCCACACTTGTACCCCCGCTCCGGACGAAGTCACGCTCGCGCGTTGCACCTAAGTCATTTCTCTGTATCTCACTGTATTGGAGACTTTACGCCGAACCCCGCTGTTCGTAGGTAATTGTCGCGTCCAGATCGGTTCGGAGTTTATCTCTGACCAGATCAGTATGAACGCCGAAGACACCCTTCAGCGGAACACTCCACACCAGACGCCGAAGGTACGCTTCGGCTACACCCTTCGCACCATACTTCGAATCAGTCAGGCTCCGTCCAGTTTCTAACTTGTTCTATTTAATACATTTCTTTCGACTAATTGGATTATTTCTATGTGATATGATTACCTGGCGACTCTACCCCCTTACCATGACAAAGGGTAGTCGGAACGCGACGTTGGTGTTGTGTTACGCTTAGGTTTGTTCCTAAGTATCCGCACACTTTTGGATCATCGAACTAACCCAAGTGTGGGGGCATATTTTTGTGTCAACACACTTTTTGGTGACTCCGCTGGGAGAAGCTATGCCAACATGACGGGTACATCTAAATCGGCCACCGGTACATCTACAACGACTACTACGTCTACACCACCGATGGACGTCATGGGAGGCACGGATATCAACAACCGCAACATCCTGACACCTACTCTTGAAGATATTCCCGTAGAAGACCGAGCAGAGATCGAGGCAAAGATGAAGGCGCTCCAAGACATGATGCTTGGGAGCTACGTCAAGACGCGTGCGGGCTTCATCAAGCGCGACAATCGTCGTCCCCAATCTTGCTCGGATCCAGGTAACACCCGTATCACCTTTTTTATCTTCTTTAGAGATTGAGCAAAAAATAGCCGCATCGGTAGATCAAGCCGTTAGCGCTTCACTAGCCAACCGTTTAGATTCAGCAGTTAGCTCCCAAGTAGAGGCGACGTTTAGAAGGTTCGACTTTACTGAGGCCATGCCATCAGCCCCTATTGCTAGTATACCTCTGATAAATCATGTTTACAATAGAACTGATGGAAGTACTGGCAAAACCGTTACATCTTCGGCCTCAACATCCGTGGTCGAGACCAGTCATTATGCTTACGGCCAAGCTAGAACCACAGACCATACGCCGCCCCCACCTGAGCCGACGCCAGCCTTGCCCACACTGCCCGCACCACATGCACAGGCGCCTAGACTCAAGCACGTCGTATAGCTAGCGCATAGGGAATAAGCCCATGGCCGACACACCAATATCCCACCACGTGTCGCGCCCCCGCACGAGAGGCGCACAGGCAGCGGGCCAAGATGACCTTGAGGAGCGAATCCGCACCCTGTTTATTAAGACGTTTAACAATCCTAGGGCTGAAATCCACGTCATGGAACGCTCCGACGAGGAGGAATCAGAAGAAGAGGATTCGACCGACATGTACGCGGTCGAATGGGTTTGGAACGCCAAGAGTAAACCTATCACGTGCTCCATGTTACGGCCATCTCCCACCAAGAGTCAGCCTAGTGAGGTCAAGTACTCATTTGATATAACTAAGTGTGATAAGATATTTGATTTTCTCTTGAAGAACCAACTTCTCAGATTTCCCAAAGGCCAAGCCATTTCATCTGCCGACGAGTTGAAGAAACATCCATACTGTAAGTGGCATGATTCACATTCACATAATACCAACGACTGCAATGTTTTTCGGCGGCAGGTTCAATCGGCCATAGAAGAAGAACGATTGAAAATAGACCACAATCCAAAGATGAAGATGGACAAAGATCCCTTCCCCGTCAATGCCGTCGACCTCAGCGAGAAGAAGGTGTTGATTCGGCCATAACAAGCCGAGTCGACTAAAGGGAAGGCAGTAATTGTTGGAGAGCCGCGCGGCACACACTCATACCTAAGAACCCTGAGGTGGGATTGTGGAAGCAAAACGTTAGCATTCCTTCGGCTAAGGCTCGCAAGAAGCCGAAGGTAACATATAAGATGTTGTTAAACAAGCACCAAAGAAAAGCCAAGGAAATAGGCCCCCGCGCTAAGAAACTAAGTCAACCGAAGGGCCCAAGGCATTTGGAGGGTGGCTTCGGACCACAGTGGTCGAGCCCTCCTCATGATGGCTTCGGACCGAAATGGTCGAACTCTCCGCATGGTGACTTCGGGCCACAGTGGCCTAACACTACGTACAGTGGCTTCGGACCTCAGTGGCCAAACCCCCCGTACAATAGATTCGGACCCCAGTGGCCAAACCCCATGTGTGGCGAGTCCGGCCCCCAATGGCCGAACCCCGCACCACTCTAGACGAACCCTTCAATAGGAGGCTTCGGCCCACACTGGCCGAACGTACCTCCAGCCTGGCAGGACCCCTCACTGATATGGTTCGAGACATCGTCGACTCTGCCGAACCCTCCTCCGGGTAATGGGTTTGGCTCACAATGGCGAAGCCACTGGAGCCACCGATGCCTCCGCCGTACAACTAGGCGGGGACTCCGTGGGATCCATACGTATCTCAGCCGGAGTACCCTCCGCAACTTAACACTATGCCTTATTTTCCTTCGGAATATTATGAATGACAGGGACAAACAGCCGCAGCAGAGGGAGGCA
>JAAALK010000874.1:0-138628 GCA_019279435.1 Zizania palustris
CGCACCTCAAATCACTTAGCAAGGAAAATAACCAGATCAACAAAGCCTAGAATGATCTAGCCCAAAAGAAGCAATTCACGCATCATCAAAAGAAGCATCTTCTCAAAGGCACGCAAGACGCGACAAACTGTTACTGTTCAAAAAGGTTTCTGGTTCAAAGTCTATTCTCCTAAAACAAACTTTGTCTCTCGAAGCACACAAATAAAATACTTCGAAACTCAATAGCCTTCGAGAATTAAACACTCCGAAATCAAGGTTCACCGAAGCTGAAACTCCGAACCACATGAAATCCTCGCATACTTCGAATTCATTTATGCTGCCTATAATTCGAACCTGGACCACTTCGAGCAGAACTAAGAATTGACGTGATGTACTGCACTCTGTGGGGTCCACGCTGAAGGCTTTGAACAGAGAAAATTTTTTTCCACACGAGTACTACGATAGGCTACTGCAAAAGCAATGTTCGAAGTCTATAGATTGGCTGAGTCGGAGCTTCGAGCTGGGAGGACTTCGCAAAAGATCTTTGAGCCGAAGCAAATTAGCTAAGCAAGACCCCTCGCTACGCACTCCTGAACCCAGCCACAAGGTTCGCTACTACACTTCGAACAGCGAAGTTAACCGGCTACAGGAAATGTCTCGAAGTCGTGTACTGAGACGATTCTAACCAAAACACGGGCGCCACAAAGTCTTTGGTGAAGGCCAGCTGAGTTTTCTGGCTTCAACGAGCGATTTCTCACGCAACTGCAGCACGTCCAACGAAGAAAAAAAACTTCTCTACAGAGAAAATTAGACCAAAGTCTGCAGCTACAAGCATGCCCTAGAAGCTATGAAGAAACCTGACACCTAAAGTAGCTAGCTGCTGCTATACTAGCTTCTAGGCTAAGCGCAAGCACAGGAACACTACAGAACAAAAAGACTTGAGTACTTCCTGCAGCCTACAAGCACAAAAGCAAAAAGCCTAGAGACCCTAGCTGCAAAGACTAAGAACAGTTTTCAAGGCAAGAGTTAATTCCTCCAAAACGTTATGCCAGGAAGCAACGGCAACAAGAATTAAAATAAACCATTCATGAAGCTACATGCGACACAACCCAAGATAATACATGCATCCTAGGAAGTAATTTCTGCAGATCATGCGTAGAATAAAAAACACAATAAAATACTCCTCATGATGAAAGCAGATGGCAGGAACGCACTGTAGCAAAAACAAAACCTATCGCACACATATGAACTAGGCACGCAAAACAAGGCAACAGTAAACACGAGCCACAACGCGTCATTTGATGACTAAGAATAGAAGAATAAAACCTGATTAGGTGACTTCCCGATGTGCCTGGATGCATATCCTGATGAAACCGTGATCCCCAATGATGGCGGTGCTCACGAACAGGAACACAAAATCGCTAGCGGCGCACACAGAGACAAAAACAAGTCCGGAACACGGTGGGGAAAGTGAACTCCGATGATTAGATTAAAGTGAGTTAACCCTAACCCTAGGGATTGGGGCCTATTTATAGGCAACCCAATAAATGGGGAAAATGCAGAAATACCCCTAGGGTTTTTTACAGACGCTGAAATAAATGGAAAAGACCAAACTGCCCTTAGGATATTTTTACAGACTCGACTGACTGACAGTGGGCCTAAGGACAAAATAGTAAACTCCTATTTACAGATGACTTATCCGGAAGCTAAGCTTTCGTAGCAGACTACGGCTTCACTTCTGGACGGTCCATTTCAAGATCAGCGGTCGTCAGTTTTGCGCCGAAACTGACAAAGCCTCCACCGACTTTGCACCAGGTACCCGGATTGGGCCGGCCCGATTCCGAAGCTCTCTCAGCCCGGTAATCACTCACCGCCCGTGTACCTGAGTCAATCCTGGTCAACAGCCCAGTGGGTTCTTCTGCTGCTCCTAGCCCACATACCCGGATTGGGCCAGCCCGACTTCGCAGCTCTCTCAGCCCGACAGTCACTCGACTGCCCGTGTACCTGAGTCACACGAGGCCCAGACACAGCAGATCTCCTCTCTTCTTCTGTCCTTTTTGACTATCGTTGACAATGACTCATCACATTTGGAGCCATGAGGCCCACTCTATTCAGCATGGATCCTCACTCCCCGCTTGACCCTTGATCACTCGTCGTCGACAGTTGGTCAGCATCTCCACCCTGCACATTCAAGACAAGCCAAAACAAGAACGCGAAGCACCTCCGAAACCCTCGGCACACAATCCTCCATTTTACATCGAACCCCTCAATGCTCTCAAACCAACACTCCATCGCTTGATCTCTCAAATGCTCATCCTTGTCAATCACTCATCATTCAGACAGAAACCAATTACTCCCCCTTAATTAAGCAATCATCCAAAAGCCTCCAAAAGCATCATGTAAACTATTTCTCCCCCTTTGACAATGCAAGCATCAAGGAGATAAAAAGATGCAAAGAGGGGAATGAGGGTAAAGTAGAGATGTGAGCTTCTAAAACATGAGCAACTACAATTATAGTACTGTTGGGGGAAAATATCTCATCTTCGGGGTTATTGCCGCAACAGCATAAAAGCAGATAGTGGATTCGAAGGTTTCCAGACGTCCATCTTCGAAGATACCCTGAGTCAAGCTCGAAGTACGAAGATAGGCATTGGTTCGGAGTACATCTTCGAACTAAGGCTCTTAGAGATCTTTATTGCCAGCTAAGATGGAAGATTTATCTTTTATATTATTAGATTAGTCTTTTACCATTTTAGCCCTATCAAGGGTACCGAATAGTTTCCACTATGTCGGTTGTAATAGAGGGGTAAATAGGTCTTTTCCTTAATATTTGGGCTTATAAATACCCCCCATTTCACCCTGTAATAGGGACCGAATACAAGTTATTCAATACACACATTCGAACTATTCTAAGTTGTTATCCGTTCGGAGGCTTAGAACAGTTCTCTTTGCAAACACTTCGTTTGTTAGTTTCTATTCTACAGAAACCTGTTAGCGTAATCTTTTACGCCAATAGTTGGCGCCGTCCGTGGGGAACCTAGTCCAAAAAACTTCGTTCTCTACCAACTTTTTACATCATGCCTCCTAAGCAGAGCGCACCTCACAATCCCATTCGGAGGTCTTCTCGGATCTCCGGAGAGATACCATTTGACACGGTTGAAGTCGGAGGGCCTTCGACATTCCCTCCACAAACTCCGGAAGGAGTTTCCATCCCTCGAACATACGAAGCTTCTCCGCCAACCCCTTCCATACTTCGACCACCCGGAGTCCCTCCTCCACCTTCCATCCCAATTCAAACTGATCCTACTAGCTCTCAAGACCCGGAAGATCCTTCTGGAGGAGATGAAGCCAATCTTGGAGATATGGCCACTCAAATGGCCAACCTTCAAGCTGAAGTAGCAAGGTGGCGACAAGAAGCTGCGAACAGGCTTGGCTCTCAAGCCATCCCAACTTTCCCAGAAGTGCCCAAAGACGATGAACCCGATTATCCCGAAGCCCTTACGATTTGTTCTGAAGTAACACGGGGCTGAAGAAGCTAAAAAATAAATCAAGTTAGTTTTTCTTCGAATGAATATGCATAATACATGTTGTCTTCGAAGTTACCTGCAGGGCTCAAGGTCAAGGTGAACATACTCTGGCCTTGTATAAAATACCGTTGATTATTTGATAATTTCTAGCTCTAAGCTTTAATCTTGACAGCTGTGGCTCTTCAGGCAAATTTGTTCCTCCCTGTAAAAGTTCCATGATTGAATTTTTCCAATCTGCACTAGGAATGCAAAGAATCTCTGCAGAGGGAATTTGTGGCACCGAAGGTATACTGAGCTCCTCGTAGAAAGCTTCTTCTGGCACATCCACAACTCCGGCTGCAGCTTTTGCTAAGATGTCCTGCTTGCACATTTTCTGCTCTTGGTATACTCCGAATGGAAATACCCTTGAAGTGTGCTTCGATTTTACGAATTTCTTCTAAGTACTTTGCAAGCTGTGGATGCCGAACCTGGAAACTTTTATCTACGTGCCCTGCTACTATCTGAGAATCTGTCTTTATAATAATTCTTGTAGCCCCTAGAGCACGTGCTTTTCGGAGTCCCAATAAAATTCCTTCATACTCCGCTATATTATTGGTAGACTTAAAGTTGAGTCTTGCGGAGTACATTGCTCTTTGCCCTGAAGGTGAAATTAATACTGCTCCAATGCCTACTCCGGATGCATGGAAAGCCCCATCGGAATAAATAGTCCAAACTCCGTCACTTGACTTCTCCGGAACCAAATTTGCAGGCGGAGTCCATTCTGCTACAAAATCTGCTAAGACTTGCGATTTGATTGCTGTCCTTGCGAGGAAAGATATGCCGAAGGGTGCTAGCTCAACTGCCCACTTCCCAATCCTTCCAGTGGAATCCTTACTTCGAAGCATATCTCCTAAAGGATACGAAGTTGGTACAATTACATTGTGTGCCAAAAAATAATGTCTTAATTTCCTCGAAGCCATTATCAGAGCATAAACGAACTTCTCAAGTTCGGAGTATCTTGTCTTCGCTCCTGATAATGCTTCGGATACAAAATAAACAGGATTTTGGACCAACTTCCCATTGAAATCCACTTCTCTGACAAGGACTGCACTGACAGCAGAACCTGTAGCTGCAAGGTAAAGGAGTAGGGTTTCGTCCGCAGTAGGCACCGTGAGTGTAGTAAGATTACTGAGATACTCTTTAATATCTTCAAAGCTTTTCTGACACTCCGGTGTCCATGCAAAATCTTCGGACCCTTTCAATGCTTTAAATATAGGCAAGCTTCTCTCCGCAGACCTTGTTAAAAACCTGCTAAGTGCTGCCAGACGCCCAGTCAGCTTTTGCACTTGCTTTAAATTTTCGGAGGAGCCATTTTTTGCAGCGCAGTTATTTGAGTAGGGCTAGTCTTCAATTCCCCTGCTTGAAACTAAATACCCTAACAACTTTCCAGCCTTAGCTCCGAAGATACATTTTTCGGGGTTAAGACGGATCCCACATGCCCGAAGGCTATTGAATGTTTCTGCTAAGTCTAGGCTATGTTGGTGCTTTAAAGCACTCTTTATTACAATATCATCCATATAGGCCTCCACATTGCGACCTAATTGATGACCTAGAGCCTTAGCAACTAACCTCGAAAAAGTAGCCCCGGCATTTCTTAAGCCGAAGGGCATTCTTACATAACAGAAGACTCCCGAAGGAGTTACGAAGCTTGTCTTGATCTCATCTTCGCGCTTCAACCATATTTGATGATAACCAGAATACGCGTCAAGGAAGCTTAATAACTCCGAACCTGCGGTGGAGTCGACCAATTGATCAATTCGGGGCATGGGGTAGGGGTCACGAGGGCATGCTTTATTCAAGGATGTGAAATCAATGCACATGCGCCACTTCCCGGAGGACTTCTTTCTGACGAAGACTGGGTTGGCTAACCATTCTGTGTGAGCCACTTCTCTGATAATCCCAGCCTTCAATAATTTCTCAACTTCGTCTTTCGCTAGAGCAGCTCTTTCTGCAGACATTTTCCAGAGTCCTTGCCGAACAGGGCGGGCCTTCGGGTTTACAAGTAAACTATGTTCAATGATATCCCGATCGACTCTGGTGATATCTTCGTCAGACCAAGCGAAGACATCCAAATTCTCTTCCACCACCTTTTCCAAGGAGGTTGCAACTTCTGGAGGTAAATCTTTACCAAATTGAAATGTATACTCTTTACCATCTTTAACAATGACCTTCGCTGCAATCTCTCCTTCAGGACTTGGTCTCGGAAAGGATTTCTTTGAAGCTTCGGAAGGGGCTGAAAATTTTTTTTCATTATCTTGTACATTGTTTACTTGTCTTGGATCAAGAGGGGGACCATGACCATATTCCGCTCTCCGAGCGATAGCTTGATCTCCGAAGACAGTAAGGACTCCTACTTGTGTGGGCATCTTCATGCACAAATAATTGTGATGTGCCACAGCTCCGAACTGGTTTAGCATGCCTCTTCCGAAGATGACGTTGTAAGCATACGGGGCATCTACGACATCGAAGATTACTTCCTCAGTTCGGGCCAACAAACCTTCTCCGAAGGTAACTTCCAGACCTATTTGGCCAAGGGCATCAAGCGGAGGTCCTGCGAAGCCTTGCAAAGGACGAGCCGCTGGAAGAAGATGCTTTCTGGAGATGCACAATTGATCGAAGGCTTGAACAAAAATGATGTCTGCCGAACTACCTCCGTCAATCAACAGCCTTCGAACTTCAGTGCCCGCAATATCAGCAGTGATAACAAGTGGGTCTGCATGCGGGAACTTAATGCCAACTGCATCCTCCGCAGAAAAGGATATCAGTACATGAGACCACTCCAGCATTGCAGCTGCAGACGATGACATCCCAATATGGCCTACTTCTCTGACGTAGTCTCTTCGCTGTCTCTTTGACATGCTTCCGAGGGTACCTCCTCTGGAGATGGGGAGGACTACTCTTTTCCCTCGATCTTGCCCTTCCTCTTGCTTCGGAGTTGGCATAACATTAGGCCACTGGAGGGTGTCTTGCAGCATCAAAGTTTTCTATCCGCGCCACAGCCTGGACCGGCTTTGAGCGCGTTGCAGCTGGAACTCGGTCGGTAGTACCTTGACCCGAAGTTCTTTCTAGATACTCTCCCCTAAGGGTAAGTATAGCCTTGCAAGTATCAGTTGCATGGCTTCGATTTTCTCCATGGATGCAGCAGAAAAGGGTCTGGCCCTTGCCAGCTGTTTTCCCTGGCGGCCTCCAGCCGCTGGCCTTGTTCCCCGAAGACTGTGGAGCTCTCTGTGTAAACTTCTGTGGGGGTGCAATATTCATGACTTCAGAACGAGGGTGCTTTTGCCCTCTTCTCCGATGTATATCTCAAGCCGAAGGTCAAGAAATTCTTCGAGAAATTCATGAAGGCCTTTGTGGTAGCCATTTAGCCCCGCGAGCTTTGGCAGGAAAAACACTTCGCCAGGGGCTTTACTGGCCTACAATAACAGCTGATGCGGAGAGCTTAGTCTGCACTTGTCAAGGATGCCAGTGGATGGGTCGACGAAGTCATCGCCCACCAACAGCTCTTCAAGTCATTGCTCCGGTATGGCCTATGGCCAGATGGGGTATGGATTTAATTGGACCCTTTCCAGTAGCCAAGGGAAATCTGAAGTTCGCAGTGGTAGCTATTGAATATTTTTCTAAGTGGGTGGAAGCAGAGCCCTTGACAGCTATCACTTCGAACAATGTACATAAATTCTTTTGGAAGAACATCATTTGCCGGTTCGGAGTGCCTAGACAACTCACAGTTGATAATGGAACACAGTTCGATGCAGAACCCTTAAGGAAGTTTTGCGAAGATCTAGGCATTCAGTTATGTTTTGTTGTAGTGAGGCATCCTCAGTCTAATGGAGCCGTAGAACGAGCCAATGGAAATATTTTGTCAGGGCTAAATCGAAGGATAGTAGGATTAGCCAAGGGACTGTGGACCGAAGAGCTTCCAAAGATTTTGTGGTCCATTCGGACTACGCAAACAAGGTCCACAGGTTTTACTCCATTTAGACTACTATTCGGAGATGAAGCTATGACTCCAACGGAGCTCAAGGGAGGATCGTTTCGCAGCACCGAACCGGAAATTGAAGAAGAAAGACAAGCTTCATTAGATTTATCAGAAGAAACAAGACTTCGAGCTGTGGCAAATTTATCAAAGTATCATCAGCAAACGAAGGCTTGGTTTGACCCGAAGGTTAAGCTCAATGAACTAAGACCGGGTCATCTTGTTCTACGAAGCATTTTAGTGCCAGGGATGTTAGGAAATAAATGGGAAGGTCCATACCTAATTGTTCGTTCAGGACGCCCTGGCTCTTTCAAATTAGCTAATTTAGAAGGTGAAGAGTTAGCACATACTTGGCATGCGGAGCACCTAAAGCGATACTTTGCATAAGGGCTCCTTGTAATTCACTTGTAATCATCTTCCAAATTAATAAAGCATATGATCCTGATAATGCCTTCCCCTCATAGACTTCCAGCTTCTGAGTGGACACACTGGAACCGCGGGGTCGACCGAGAGGGAAATGTCATGAAGCTAGATTGTATTTTCGGACTTCGAACCATTGGTTCGAAGCTTCCGACGTGGGGGCTGACATAATCCGGAGTCCAAGCCACCGGCTTGTAGGCATCCGTAAAAGAGCCCAAAACCACATCATACGGAGTCCAAGCCATTGGCTGGTAGACTTCCGTAAAAAGAGCCGAAGGTGGCCAAAACATGCGGAGTCCAAGCCATTGGCTAGTAGACTTCCGTAAAAAGAGCCGAAGGTGGCCAAAACCTGCGGAGTCCAAGCCATTGGCTGGTAGACTTCCGTAAAAAGAGCCGAAGGTGGCCAAAACCTGCGAAGTCCAAGCCTTTGGCTGGTAGACTTCCGCAAAAAGAGCCGAAGGTGGCCAAAATATACGGAGTCCAAGCCATTGGCTGGTAGACATCCGTAAAAAGAGTCCAAAGAGACCATTGCAAACTCCGAACCATTGGTTCGACAGAGATCGCAAAAAAGAGACGAAGGTGGCTAAAGAAAAACAGAGTTTGAGCCACGAGCTTCGAATGTCTGTTAGCATAGTCCCAAGTGACAAATTATCTAAGATACTAAGGTATCTTGAAAGTTATCTCAAATGATTTCTTTCAAAAAACAAAGGTACTAAGTTGCCATTCTTCCGACTACAAATAGTCGAAGACATTTTATAAGATTTTAAAAGATCTTTAAATTGCAGAGGGGCTCCGAACCCCCAAAAAATTGTACTCCGAAGTTTTTTCTTTGCACATAACCATCTTCTAATACACTTCGAAGTTGCTTATACCCAAAGAGGTGCTAGTAAATATGGAGACAATTTTAAATCGGTATTCATTATTCAAACAAATGTGTTTACAGATTACATTATGAAAAATTGGTATCTATACCAAGAAGGAATCGAAGACCTCTTCGGTCTCTAGAGCTAGGGTTGGAACGACTAGTTCCAGTGCCGGGAGTTCTAATAACTTTGCGTTTAACTCTCTTGCCTCCCTTCGAAGCTCTAAAATCCTTTTGTTCTTGTTGAAGCTCGGCCCAAGTTTGAAGCCGTTCGGGGCTCCTTTCCTAGCTTCCAAGTTCTTCAGGCTTTTTATTTTGAGCTTCATCTTCGTCTTCAGACCATATAACGTCTTCAGAAGACGAAGTGTTTAAGTTAACCTCTTTTTCTTCCTCTTTAATATAAGACAGTATATCTTTGATTACTTCGGGCGCAATTACACCGGAGTCATCTCGAGGAATTAGAAATCGAGGACATTTATAAGCTTTTAGAAGATCGAAGGTGGTCCATAATGAGCGAACTTCGTCGTTAAGGTCTAACACTTCGATATCTTCCGTAAGAGGCAAAGCCTAAAAATATGACAAACAAATTTTCATTGATAAATGTTTATAAGCATAAAGCTTTACATGGCCAAAAATCCTAAGGTATTTCTAAACCTGCGGGTTCGGAGGAGGCTGACTGCTTGAAGCTTGGGTCCGAACTTGCTTCTGGCGTTGGCCTTCGTCGATCCAAGCCTTGATCGCGGAACGACCTTCGGCTCTCCATGAAGTTTGGAAGGCTCGCCAGACAGCAGCCACACCTTCGGAAGGTGTCAGAAGTCGCTCGTCGTCGAAGGTGATTGGGCCCCCTCCTACGTCAGGAGTTATCGATCGGCCCAGATCTTCGTAGTAGCAAAGTAGGCCGACAGCAGCCACTTGTCCAGAGAGTTCTCCGTATCTAATGCCCGCTGTCTTCATCTGCTTCGCCACTCCTTGGATCCTTTTCAACCGGCGCAGAAGAGTGATGTTATCGTCAGAAGGAAGTATCCTAGTAGTACCGAAGTACTCCAGGACACCTAACAACTGATTCATAACTTCCACAGCCACCTTCTCAGACTTCAGCTTGTCTTCGTTCAACGCGTCCTTCGTCGAAGTGACTTCGCCCAAAACCCCAGAAAGTCTAGCATTTTCAGTGGTCAAAATATTCTTTTGGTTTAACAGCTGGCTAGCTTCCTCTTGGAGTCTGACAAGCTTGGACCCCGCAGTAGCGTGCTCCGCCCGCAGCTTTTCAACTTCTACTCGAAGCACAATTCTTTCTGCTTCGAGCTCTTTATTAGCAGCCTCCAAACCTTGTCTGGCCCTTCGCTCTGTTGATACTATATTGTCCATTTGAGCCACTCGACTTTCGGAGATGTTAAGATTCCTTTGAAGGACATTATTTTCCTCCCGAAAACGAGCAATCTCTTCGTCATTGCATATATTCGCAGCTCGGGCCAAGACAGTTTGCTGCAAAAATAAAAAACTAAGGTAAATGTTTATTCGTAGATGAATTCTATGTTATTTCACAGTTTCTTCGTACCTGATAGGCTGCACGTTCTATAGCAGCATTAAGCTCCGTCCTATCCGCCTTGCTCAAAATGGCCACTAAGTTGGTCTCCCCAATGTCACGGCTAGCTCGATCCAAAGGTTCGAGCAAAGTCCGAAGACCAGTTGTTTGCCCTAAGAAAGGAGCTAGCAAGGGGAGCATGCTTATTGCCTGTTGGTCATCTTCGTTCAGCGAAGGACCGGAGCGTTGGCTTGTGGTCTTCGGAGCCTCTGGAGACTGGCCCTCCTCGGAAGATTGACTCTCGTCTGTTGAATCAGACGAAGTTGATCCGGAACTCGCAGCAGGGAGGGATTCTATATGTCTTTTGCCTCTTCCAGGTCCCATTTGAGTAGTTCTCTGGGTTGGCTCCGAAGTCGTCGAAGGTCCAGGAATTATTTCTTCCTATCGGACTTCTACCACAGGAGTGGACTCTGTAAAAAAATAAAGTAGTATACATTGTATAAATACACAAAATAAACATGAAAGAGTTATTCGAAGTCTACCTTCGACATTATGCAGAGGAGTCATCATCGGACTGTTCGGCGGATCGAAGGCTAGATCTTCATCCGAATCAGCCGTTAAGTCTTGGACTGCAGGAGCATCGTCCTGAGCAGTCCTCATTGCCTCTTCGGGAATTGAAGCCATAGTGACTTCGACCCCACTTTCATTCAAAGGAACTTCGTCCTGAGAAATATCTTCTTGAACTGCCGAAGTCCTTGGTTGCTCAGGATTATCTTGGGACTCCGGCGCGTTTGCAGGTATTTCAGCTTGTGCAGTCCTTTGAGTTTCATCTTCTTCTATTAGACGCACAAGTAATCTCCCTTCATCCTCTTGGGAGTCAGAGACTGAAGCCCTTGAGCTCGAAGGTGCAGGATTCGAAGGTGCAAGATTTTTTGGCTTTCGAGCCACCTTCTTCACCGGAGTCTTCGCAGAGCTCGAAGTCCCAGCTTCGGCTTTCCTCTTCTTGGGTCCTTTCTCCGAAGGCACCCAATCCATCAAAGGGGGCGGAGTGATTTCCAGCATTCCCCATACTCTGTTAAATATCTCCCAACTCCTGACCAACTTGATTCTCCATTCTTTTTCAGTCGGAGTTGGAGCGCCCAAAATCTTCTCCGAAGCCCTTACGATTTGTTCTGAAGTAACAGGGGCTGAAGAAGCTAAAAAATAAATCAAGTTAGTTTTTCTTCGAATGAATATGCATAATACATGTTGTCTTCGAAGTTACCTGCAGGGCTGAGGTCAAGGTGATCTTTCGGAGACCGCCTTCCGAATCCTCTTCGAAGATGATAGGCCAGTTGGCCATCAGTGGAGAGATTTGTAACCCGAGGAATTCTTCGGCTAAGTCTCGCATGCTCAACCTTCGGCTGATCCTCTGAAGTAGGTTCAGGCGAGCTTCGAGCTGACCTTGGCCTGGATGCACTAAGGCTTCCTTCCGGAATTGGATTTCTTTCAGAGGTCCGGCCAGAGGATTGCTCGCCCCAACTTCGGCATAGAACCATCTCATGACCCAGTCTGTGTACCATCTTTCATTGATGGCCTTAGCAGGGAATTGAAGGGCATATTCGTCCCGAAGCCTAAAATTGATGCTTCCGAAGGCCACCACTACTTTTTCACCTCCGGGACCTACGAAGGTTTTTGGCTGGCATGAGGCTCTATGTAGCGCAGCGAAGATCTCTGCCCTCCCCTCACAACCTTCAGCTCTCAACGCCCATTCGAAGATAGCCAGACGAGCTACTGCATTCGGAGACAGTTGAGGAAGGGTGACGTGGAATAAGTCAAGTACCTCCGCCAAGAAGTCCACTGCGGGAAGGCCGAAGCCGGCTTCGAAGAAGGCTTCGAAGACGACCACTTCTCCGGGCCTTGGTGACGGGATGAGTTCTTTTCCGGGTTTGCGGATCATAACTCTGGTGCTAATCTTCCCTTCTACTGCGATTGCCAATGATTCCCTCTTGCAGGTAGAAGATCCCAGTTGGAAAGACTGGTCCAGATACTTTGTTGATGGCGGGCAGAGACTTTGATCATCGACATTTTGGGGATTTCTCCCTCCTGCCGCCATGGATGTCATTGTCGATGCCGGAGGCGCCGCCGCCAACGTCACAGCCGCTGATGCTGCAGCCGCCTGCTGCCGAGCCAAGGTCGACGGAGCTCCAGAACCTTTGGTCTTCACCATTGCAGTCGCTGAGCTACTTTGGGGAAAATGGAGGCTAGGGCTCAAAGAACTCAAAGGGCTCAGAAGGTGTTTGATTGCGAGAAAGCAGTGAAAAGGTAACCGGGTAAGTTCTAGGCCATCTATTTATAGCCTAGACTTTACATTTTTACCGTTAGTCCATGTCGTTTCGCATTCCTGCCCGTTACTTTTCTCCGAAATTAACGCTTTTTACAGTTTCCGTTAGGAACAGAAGGCTAACGGCTATTTCCTCTAAGTCTAAAAGACTTTCACACTTCCTGAGTTGGTTTTAAGATAGTTCGAAAGTAATTATCTTAAGACTGATTCGGAGTTTATATCTTCATAAGTTTCGGAGATGAATTAAAATCTAATAACCCCTATGTCTGGTTATTTTTTCCTTCCGTATACTGCTCTCCTAACATTACAGGTTAAACGGAGAAGCGTATTCGAGGGGCTACTGTTGGGGGAAAATATCTCATCTTCGGGGTTATTGCCGCAACAGCATAAAAGCAGATAGTGGATTCGAAGGTTTCCAGACGTCCATCTTCGAAGATACCCTGAGTCAAGCTCGAAGTACGAAGATAGGCATTGGTTCGGAGTACATCTTCGAACTAAGGCTCTTAGAGATCTTTATTGCCAGCTAAGATGGAAGATTTATCTTTTATATTATTAGATTAGTCTTTTACCATTTTAGCCCTATCAAGGGTACCGAATAGTTTCCACTATGTCGGTTGTAATAGAGGGGTAAATAGGTCTTTTCCTTAATATTTGGGCCTATAAATACCCCCATTTCACCCTGTAATAGGGACCGAATACAAGTTATTCAATACACACATTCGAACTATTCTAAGTTGTTATCCGTTCGGAGGCTTAGAACAGTTCTCTTCGCAAACACTTCATTCGTTAGTTTCTATTCTACAGAAACCTGTTAGCGTAATCTTTTACGCCAACAAGTACAAACAATCATTCGCCTTGAATATCGTCTAAAAGTACTGTATGATCAGCTCAGGTGAATAACATCTAAACAAAAGGCATGAGCAAGCATTTTTAGATCTTAGCAAATAAAATCATCACCACTCAGACTAGCATACTATACATGGCAAGGAATGAGATGCAAAAGCTAATCAAGCACAAACCAGATAAGCATATCCCACTGCAAGGAGCTTCAGCAAACTTGATAACCAATGAATTTGAATTTTTCATTTTTGTGCCAGGGGTTATTTGCATGTCAACCTTATGCTAACCGACCATGCTAAGCCTATGTTGAAACCATTAGAAGCTTAAAGCAATGGTCTCGGTAAACACTTCAATGTCCTAGTTCATACCAAAGTGCTATGGTAAGTAGTCCAGAACAGAGTAGTGCGACAAAGCAAACCCACCTGGATCTTTTCAATTTTAGCAGACAACAACATGAATATCATTCATTTTCATTTTCATTTTCATTCATTTTTATTTTCATTCATTTTCATTTTCATTCATTTTTCATTTTCAACATAATATTTTTGATGAATTCAAGTTGCGTATTAGCATCCAAGTAAAAAGGACTTAGCTATCAGGTGTGTAAAAGATAGAAAAATCATTCAACCCATTCATGCTAGTTTCTAGACTAAGCAGTGATCGTTTTTAAATTTTCACAAATAAAAGCCATACTCATGACAATTATCAGAAGTAAACATGCCAAGTATAGTCAACAATATTAAAGACAATATTACAAAGGCATAACAAAGCATGTACTTGTAAAAGCAATTAATCATATGACAGAAGCTCATGCAATGCTACACAACTCCCCCTCAAAACATGCTAGAAGCTCTCGAAAGCTCAGTGAGAGGGTGAGTTAAAAACTGTTTTGGAATCTAGCATCGCAAAACTCGAGAACCAGGCAAAGTAGTAGACTGATCATGCACCAGATATGAACCATGAAAAAAAGTGTGTGGTCTACCTACAAAGCGCGAACCTGGAAAACGACGAGGTCTCCCAACCTGTCGAGCATCAAAGCCTCTTACACATGGTCTATCACCATATGAGGCATGATGTACACCATGAGGGCATAGTCACTCATAAAGCCATGTGGAGCCTCAAAATCAGGATAAGAGCGAAAAGAAAACTCATGCATACCTAAAGATGGGTAATACATGTCCTAAAATTTCATCGCAAAAGAACGTCGGTCATCTTTGATACGACGAAAGAAAAACCCAACCAAGTGACCTACCCGATGACAAGAGGAGCAATGATACACTCTCTTGGGTGTGTGAGCATTGGTCTCAAGCGCAAATCTCACAGTCTTCTTGGGTTTTTGCTGAGGAGGTTCATCTGGTGAACGAAGAGCTTTCTTTGTGGTTTGGGTAGGATTCTTGGCTTTTTGATCAGTGTCTAACTGGGCTCTCTCTTTCTCAAGGATAGTGGGAGGAGTGAACATAGTTTCTCTCAAAGTGTTTGGAGTAGTTCTCCCATAACCCAACTCGAGAGCTAACCCTGCCCTGTCAGCACACATTTTGGTTTTAGCCAAAAGTAGATCCATCCTACCCTTTCTTTCAGAACATTTTTCCACCATGGAGAGAAGATAATCATTCTCACATTTCAATTTTTGCACTTGCTCTCTAGCAAAGATGAGTTGGTCCTTAAGGGTGATGCAAGTGGGACACGCCGGCTGCACATCCTTAGAACACTCAGCATTCTCAAATCTAGGCTTAAGTTCATCAACATGCCTTTCTCTCAAATTAATGCTTTCAACAAGTAAAGGACAGTTCATGCATTCATTGATGACCGCAGGACTAGACTCCACCACCAAAAGCTGCTTTTCAGTTAATTAAGTTTTTCAATAGTTTGAGCATGTGTAAAACGCAGCTGAGCAAGTTCATTCATGACAGTAAGACATGACTCACAATCGGCATCATCAGACTTAGATTTCAAAATTGCAAGTTCAGTGAAAATAGTTTCAAGTATGAGTTTTAGTTCTTTTCGTTCTTTAGAAGCAAGTTTAAATAATCTATCCTAAGAATAAACATCATCATGCAATTCATCATTTTGAACAAGAAGCTGATCATGGGATATATATACCTCAGAAGTGTCGAGCTCGTCGCTGCTGTTGTTGTCGTCGACCACGAAGCAAAAGTTGGTGAGGTCCATTGTATTCTTCTCCTTCTTCTCTTTCTTGGGAGGCTCCTCTTCCTCTGAGCTTGGCTCTTCGCTTGACGTGCTGTCGATGTCGCTAAGGGCGGCCATGTAACATCCCAAAATTAAAAATAAAATAAAAATGAGGGAAATAAATTTTCTGGAATTAAAAAGGATTTATTTAATTAAAGAAAAGGCTAAAAGAACCCAATTAAAGCAAAACAGGGAGAAATGTTTCAAATTTGAACCTGAAAAATTTATGGTGGAATCTAGAGGCCAAGAAATATTTTTGAGAATTTTTACAAAATTTTAGCAACAGTACTTCAAGCCTTAAACAAATAAACAAATTTCTGTAACTATTTTAAAAGAAAAATATATTTTAAATGGTATTGGGCCGCAACCCCCAAGTCCCTCCAACCCTGCCCAATCCAGCCGCCTCCGCCACTAACAGGCGGGACCCGCTTGTCGGCGCCGCCCGCCCCTCTCTCCTCCACGTGCGTGCGTCCACCAGCCCACCCGTCAACCACTCTCGCGCGCACCTCAGCCACTGCCATCGCTGGCCCACATGTCGGCCCCTTATCCTTTGCGCCTGCTCACTGACATGTGGCCCCCACCTGTCAGGCCTTTCTTCTCCAATGGAAGAGGATCTCCCCCTTCCATTCCCGGCGCCCCTCTCCCTCCATTCCGTCGCCGGGACCAAATCGAGCACGGGATCACCTTCCCCTCTCGCCGGGGATCTCTTTCCTCCTTTAGCTCACACGTTTTTGGCACAGATGGCTAGTACCCGTACTTATGGAAGCTCGCCGGAGTATCCATGGAAACCCCTCAGGTTTCCCTCCCTCCGCCTTCCTTTCACACCGCCGGTGTCCCCCTATTTAACCCTCTCCTCCTCCGCCGATCGCCACACTTCGGAATCGCCCAGGTTTTCACCTTAGCAAGCATCACCGCACTCTTCTCGCACCACCGCGCCACCTTGCCTCTGGCCGATGGCCGCCGGCACTAGAGACCTCCGATCGCCAAGCCCTCAACACGATCGAGACCGTCGTCATCCCCTCTACCACGGCATCACCCTTGATTGCGTCGCCGATCACCGGAGCACCACCATTACCATTGACCCGAGAGAGCGCCCATCGCCACTATTCGCCACTGGCCTCGCCTCTTTGCCATCAACCCTCATTCCTGGTATGGACATGATCCTTGATCCATAACCTTTCCATTTTCACATTCGGTTAGGGCCTTAGGCCATCACTACCGCCGTGCGCCGCTCGCCGTCGTTCGGCCGATGCTGGGATGAAGCCCTCGGCTTCCCCCATGCCGTGCACGTGCCAGAAGGTGCCTCGGTCGTTCAATCCAGACTGAATGACCGAGATTAAATCACCCTGTGATTAGATCTCAGCCGCCCATTCTGGCGAAGGAGTATGAGATGATCTGGGCCGTCCAGATTCACTTAACGCCTCCTGCCCCGCCGCTAGCCTCCGGATCCTGATCGGACGACTCACGCTGATCGGGTCCACGAGAATAGTAACCCCGCGCACGGTGGGTTCGGACCACCGTGGACCAGGGCTATTTTTTTATTCAAAAAAATTATTTTAGAAATTCCAGAAACTGGTTTAAAACTTTAAAAATCCATAACTTGCTCAATTTAACTCCAAATTTGACCATTTTAATTCTGGAAAATTTGTCTTTTTATTCTCTACACTTTTATGCAATAAAAACAATATGTTTATTTGGCACATAATATTCTTATTAAAATATAAAGAAAAGTCCCCTTTAGGAATTAATTTATATTTCATTTAAAATTATTCAGAAGAACCTTTAAAAATTTATATATTAATTTCAGAGGACTTAATGAATCCATTTCACTGTTTTCGATGCAATAAGAATAGAATGTTCATTTTGCCCATTTCATTTTATTAAATAATATTTCCATGGTCCTTTTATGATAAGTAATTAATTCATATAATTAAAATGCAACACTTTATAAAAATATCATAAAAACTTATATAATAACTTCAGAAGACCTAATAACTTAATTTCACTATTTTTACTGCATTAAAAACAATAAGGTTGTTTTATACCTTTTTACTTCATCTCTAAAAAGGGAAAATAAAACCCCCTTAGGAAAAATACTTATATCAAGTTATAAAATTCAGAGACCTCTTTAAAACTTAATCTTAAATATTTAAGTAATAATTTCATAGAATTTAAGACCCTATCTCCTTTATTTAATCCAACAAAAACATATATGCTTGTATGATTGATTTTTGGATTGTTTATTAAATGTTGTGTTTACTTTTCCGTATCGAGAAGACTACGACGTCGTCGAAGAGCCGGAGTTTTACCCCGAGGTTCCTCCATCTCCATTTGCTGAGCAAGGCAAGTCACAACCCCCATTTTGATCATCATTGAGCCCATGTTTTAATAAATTATCGCTATAACTCATAGGATACTATTGCATTAGTCAAATATCAAGCCCTACACTATATTTATTAGATCCCCATCCTTGTGTGCAAACCCAAGCCATGCTTATTGAGCCAACACTCCTTGTCACTCTATAAATATTATATTAGCTAGTGTCCAATGTACCGACACAAATGCTATAGGATAAAAAGAATGAGTCGTAGATAGATGGATTCTACTATATGTATTTTCCCCGTTATTCTCGTCTTTGGACTCTGTTGGAGTTGGATGTGTTATAAGTATGGTGGGTTCTGGGTGCAAGCTCGGGAATTGGTTGGTCGCACCCGGGGCACTATAAGGGCCGGTCTGCGGGATCTGTTGCAAAGCACTTCCGTACTAACCACAAGTCTAATGGGTAAGTCCTAACTGGAAGTATGGAACAATCCGACTCGATGCACCATAGTGGAGGGGGCAAGGGGCAACCTGCGGGTGACTTGTACCGACGTGGCCCAAGGGGGGGTATGGTGTTGGCTCGACGCGTCGGGGCACCATATGAAACCCATAAGAGGGTGCTGTCGGGTCGAGGAGAACCATATGGAAGGTTTTGGCATGAGTTCCCGTGGTATGGGTCATCTCGTTACACTTTGGTGTAAGTGATGAGTGCGTACCTTGTGGGTACAGTGGTACACCTCTGATCAGAGTATTTAATCTTTTCGAAAAGCCGAGCCCACGGTCAAGGGCGGGTTGTGTGACTTCTCGCAGTTAGTTTACAATTGTTTGAATGGTTGAGTTATTCATGGCATGTAAGGACTGTTGAGCGAGGGTGGGCTGACTGTACCCCTCGAGTTAGAAGATGATGATGCGTACACATGTTTACATTTTCAGTTATAATAATTTGATCTCATTTAATTGCTTTACAAATATGCTTTTCTGCAAAATTAGCCACTATCTCCCTTGTTATTACCCTGCATTATATTTGCATCCGGTGGCTTGCTGAGTACATTTGTACTCACCCCCGTTGACTTACACCACCAGAGCCCGTCTACTATGAGGAGGATGAAGGTCTGGAGTAGCGACCCAGTCAAGGCGAGACTGGAAGGAGGCGTTTATCTAGGACCCTTGTTTTATTAGTTTCTCTTCACTTTATTCACTTTTGTACTTATATGGTCTACAAACCGTGAATGATTGGTTGTATTGTACGTGGTCGTGTGATGAACGTCTTGATCTATTGATTTTCTATGGAATTTCAATAAAGGTCCGGATTTATTAAATCTGGGCGTGACAGGCCACAAAAGCTCTGGCTATTCTTTTAGCTACTTTTCCTCGCTTCCCTCTGAAGTAGGGCTTCTTGTTCCATTTTTGGTGCTTGTGATCATTTTCATTTTGCATTCTTAACTTAGGGAAATTTGCTTTTATATGAGAATGATCTCCACATTCAAAACAACCCTGTGACCCTCCTCTCCTTTGGTCACGTCTATCATTGTAGAAGCGAGTGAACTTCTTGACAATGAGAGCTAGCTCCTCATCATCTAGAGCGTCCACTTGTTCTTTTGTGACAGAGACAAGGGCGGACAAGTCAAAGCACCAGAATAAGCACAAAATCTATAAACACCAGAAAAATGACTTCCAGATGAGGTACCACTGCCAGGACTGGAAACCAAAGCAATCGAATGCAACAAAGATTTTCCAGCTCCCGATCGAGACGCCTTGGCAATCTCGGTGAACTTAAGCTTACTAAAAAGTTCGTTGCAAGTCAGAGTGTCAAAGCTTGCCGACTCTTCAATACTAGAGATCTTCACCTCCCATATGCTACGATCAAGAGCATAGAGAAGTTTAATCGCCCTATCATGGTCAGAGTAAGCCAAAGTCCCAGTGGAGCGCAAATTACTCACAATTCCATCAAAACATGCAAACATGGCATCTACATATTCGTCAGGGCCTTGCACAAACATTTGGTGCTGTAGCTAACAGGTTTTGTATATGTGTATATGGTGTGTAAAATGAACCTCGAAGGGTTCTCTCAGAGGGAGAAAGGATTTATACTGATTCGGACCTCCCCTAGGGGATAATAGTCCTACGTCCAGTTTGTGGTGGATTTGGCATGGTATGCCTTGGTGTGGTGTAGTGAACTCCAGTGTTTCATGGCCCTGGAGAAGCTATCCTGTTACAAGGGCTTGGCCCTGCTTTTATAGGCACGCAGGCCAAAGGAAAAGACCAAAATGCCCTCTATAAGTCCTAGGCTCATAGGGGCAGAAAGGGGAAAAGGAGCTAGCTACTGTACAAAAGTGCTTTACAGCTTTACAGACGTGTCAGACAACGTCACATCTTTGACCAGCTAAACGACATACCAGGGGTGGAGGGGCCCCTGGTATGGCTTCTACACTGTAGCGAGGTGTAAATATCTGCTGGATTCGGAGTAGGGGCCGGAGCTCTCTGAACTGGGGCTCCGAACTGGGGCTCCGAACTGAGGCTCCGAACTGGGGCTCCGAACTGAGGCTCCGAACTGGGGCTCCGAACTGAGGCTCTGAACTGGGGCTCCGAACTGGGGCTCCGAACTGGGGTCTCGGAGACTGTCTCTGAGGAGCTCTAAAGGGAGCTCGAAGGTTAACTCCGAACAAGGCCAGAGGCTAACTTTGAAGTTAGCCTGAGACTTAGCTTCTAGCAAACTTTAAAGGATCTTGCGGGCTTCGCTCTGGAGGGCTCCGAAGGGGTTCGGAGGCCTCGCTCCAGAGGGCCTCGAAGTTAACCTTGGGACATGGAAACAATTTCTTCAGAAAGGAACATGCTTCGACAGTGTTGGGCTCCGGGCTGAAGGCTGTCGGAGGCTGATGTCATTTTGCCCCTGTTCAAGGGAAACTTATTCCCCCAACATTTGGTATTCTTGATTATAAGTGCTTTGCCTCCTAGCCTTAATCTGAGTAGTGCCCTCATGAAAAGTTTTCAAAGTGGTCCAAATTTCACGTGCAGTTCGTAGGTGCTGGACCCTGTCAAACTCTTTGCGACTCAGACTGATGAACAATATATTTCTCGCTTTGCTATTGCATTCGTACTGTAATTTCTCAGTCTCTGAAGTGCGAGTTTCAGAGATCACATATTGAGAATCAACAATGTCCCAAATGGCACTTCCTTGGCTTAGAAGGTAAGCCTCCATGCGCACCTTCCAATAAGAAAAGTCATGACCATCAAACATTAGAATTTTTGAGTTTCTTTCCATGTCGCCAAAACAATGATCACAAACCGGTTAAGGTCAACTAGTGATCTAATCGGCTCTGAAACCAATTGTGGGATCGGAATGGCAACTAGAGGGGGGTGAATAGGCGTCTCAACACTTTCTCGTGAATAGATGGCCTTTTCAAAATACCCAACGCTCCTCCAAAAGATGCAAATTCAAATCTGAACCAAATAGTGCACAATCAGAGCAAAAACTTGTTTCAAATCTCAGGTCTGTGGAAATCGGAGATTGAAGTGCCGAATTTCCAAAGTCGGAGTTTGAGTTGCCGATTTCCTTTTCTCAATCGGCGTTTGAAATGCCAACTGATATAGTCGGTCAGTGAAATGCTGACAATATTCAGAAAACAACAAAACAGATCTAGTTCTGTTCAAAAACACCTTTGAACAATGAATCTTCACTAGGATTCAGGAATGAAGCATTTCCACAAAAATACACTCACAAATTCTTTCAACCAAGACACTTATCTAAAAATTCAGATCATCACTCAAACATCCAGAAATCAACTTGTTACAATTGAATCCCAATTGAAATCACAAAACTTTTGAAAAATTCTGGACGATGAATAGTACCAATCAGATTTAATTCAGATCAGAATTCAGATTGCAATTATAAATCAGTTCAGATTTGTAGGTTATAGAATTGTGACAGTTTGTAATCTGAACCTTAGAAGTACAAACAGCACTTTTAAAATACAGACTTCAATTTTAATCAAATCAGATTCAAATGAACATTCAGAACACTACAAAACACTCACTTCAATTTATATTCTACAAACAGAACCTATTCAACTTCATTTCAGTTTAGACAACACACATATTCGGAATAATTCTTGAAGATGAACCAAATTAAACCCTAGTCAGCAACAACAGATGAACAGAGTTAGAGCAGTAGCCTATTTCTGAATCTAAACAGAAACAACAATTTTTATCTTCTGAATTCTTAGTGGCACATTCAAATGAAATCAGATCTGATAACAGATTGCAGATTCAGAATTAACCTCAAAACAGAATTGCAAATTAATTCAATTTGAACACAGCAAAAAAATACAAGTTCTGAAACTATCTAGATGATGAACAGTATTGGTAATTTCAAAACTTGAAAACTGATTTCAGCTTGATTATAGATTTCAGAAACACAGATTTACTAATTCTGAAACTACTTGAGTGAAACACAGTTCTAGCATATCCAAATCAGACTATCAAATACATTTTAACTAGATTCAAATAGTTTCAATTGAAAATGCAACTTCTGAAATTCACAATATGATGAACAGTATTGACAGTTTGAATTCAGCTCAGAGATTCGGAGAAAGCAATGTGGTAAACCTGTACTTCAACAGCAATTTGAATACAGACTTTAAACACATTCTATAAACTAAACAGCTTGCAAAGTACTCAAAACAGACCTCAACTGTTAATTTGAACCAGAGTTCAAAATTCAGAAACAGTACTATTTTTCCTTTAAACTCAGAACTGAAATTGACAATTAAATTCTGAGGATGATATTGCTCTGAACAATAAAAACTGAAAATAGACTTCAAAGTATCAGCTCATTTCGAACAAATTATTGAATCAATTAATCCTGACTTCAGTTAAACTTTACTTCTAAAATAAAGTGTCAACACAGCAAAGTGACAAATTCTGAATCAATTCTAGCAAACAAAGGGCAAGACAAATAAGTTCAGCTTTTCAGATAAATAGAAACAGTAATCAACTCCTCAGTTTCTGACCAGATCACTTCCAAAAAAACAACTCAGAAACAGTGTACAGTGACTAATAGACATATTCAATACTGAAATGATTGTGTTTGATTCATTGTAAATGAAGAACACTTATGAAGATTACAACAATTATATTCAAATCCTGAAACTTCTCAAGGTACTGTATCAAATCAGAAGTTTCAGAAAGTTTAAGAACAGCTACAATACTTCTCTGTTCTAGGCTGTTCATACATGAATTGAATATCCAAATCTCATGATTAGGTGTTTCAGGAAGTTTCAGCAAAACAGAGATGAAATCAAACACCACCAGTACTGAAAAGCAGTTTCAATAGGACAAACAAAATTGGTGCACAACAAACTTGTTGTAAATCAGGATGTTTTCATCTAAAATTGCATCCTCTTTTCTCTATTTTGTGAGCAGCCCATTTGATCCAAAAGTACTGCCAAGAATTTATGGATGTTTCCCCCACAAGAGTGAACCAGTAATTTTCTCAAACACCAAACGGGGGTTCAGCTCTAAACAGAGAAAAAACAGATCTGCTCAAAATTAGAATAGAGGTACTACTTTTGATCAACAAAAGAATCAAGAAGATATTGCAGAAATCACTTGCAACTTTCAAAAATGGAACATTCAAAGCATCCACAAAAAAAGTTGTACACAAGTTCTGTAGTAAATTTATCAGAAACTAGCTCTCAAAACTGAATTCATTGCTAAAAACATACCTGCGCGAAATAAACTCCCTGATCCATCCCTGCACCGTAGCTTTTATCAGATTGTGAATAGGAATGCAGGCTTGATGCAAAACAGTAAGAACAAAGCAGAAATTTTATGAATTGGATATTTTGGTTCAGACAAAAGAATAGCCACCTGCCCATGGATATGATCCTCTATTTATAGGCCAACCATAGGAGGTATTTTCTGAAAAGAACCCTCTAGAATTAAAATATTACACCAAGGTCCTATTCCATGTAATATATTTTTAGAATTAAGAAATTCTGAAAAATATACCAAAGGAGTACATTAGCTCTAGATTGTTACTAAAAATAAAACCCATTTATTACACATTGACTCGACACTAAAAGGACTCATAACTATTGAAAATAGCAAATCTAAAGATGTGACGGTTTTCAGCAAAAACCGACAAAGCCTCTCAACTCTTCGACTCATGACACTTCTTTGCGACTCCGAGCGCCAGCAAACCACTTCCGCTCTCGATCCTCTCGAGCCACCTGAATGCTTACTCTGGCCTCCCTCTCGTAAACCCGGTCGTCACACAGTCACAACCAACCGTCCGTCCAAGTCTTGCTCTGTCTCTTCGTGCACTCTTGAGATCTTCTCCAACTTCGCCCGGCCTCCCTGATCCTCCGGCATCGAGCTCCCCGCTTGACCCTTGATCACTCGCCGTCGACAGGTTGTCAGCATCTCCACCCTGCACATTCAAGACAAGCCAAAACAAGAACGCGACGCACCTCCAAAACCCTCAGCACACAATCCTCCATTTTACATCGAACTCCTCGATGCACACAAACCAACACTCCATCGCTCGATCGCTCAAATGCTCATCCTTGTTAATCACTCATCATTCAGACAGAAACCACCCTTGGTTTCACAGAAATGTACTTGCTCCATCCGCCAGTGGATTTGATGTCAAGGCGATGGGTCGGTTTGGAGTAGAATAAAAACTGTTGGACCGGAAATGGCGACCAGAGGGGGGGTGAATGGGAGCTTTTAAAATTTCGGGCTAAATATTAGCCTTCGGTTTTAATCCTGTCTTCTGCGGAACAGGCTTCGAACAATACCTTCGAAGGTCTGGTTCGGAGGTGTTTTGGCAACTCCGAACACAGGCTTCGCAGGAGCAAAAGTTCGAAGCCTAGAAGACTTCGCTTCACTCACAACCCTCGAAAATCTACTCTGCTAAGTCAGTGCAGGCTCCGCACACAGGGTGCTTCGAGCAGACTTCACACTTCACCCTTCGCAAGAGTGGACGACCCTCTGCGGACTTCGACCTAATACTTAGCGACAGCAACTGGTGCTGGGCTTCGTACTGCAAAGGTCTAAACGCACACTATGAGGACTTCGCTAAGGGCTTCGACACAAGAAGCAAAACGGGCTTCGATCAGGCCTTCGTTAGTAAGCAGTGAGATCTAGCCTCCTGTTACACAGAGCGAACGCACACTGAAAACACACTTCGCCTAGACAGGCTCCGGTGCACTACAACTAGCGAGGTATGTAAAACGAGCTCAAGCAAAAAGCACACAGAAGTAGGGCTTCACCGCTTGAACAAGGAACACAATAAAATTGAACTCTGGATGAATACAACGAAGTGTGGGGCTAGTACAGGAGCTCAACAGTAAATGCTCAAAGTGTTAAATGTTACCTACCGAGCCCCCATATTTATAGCCCACAGTTCACCCAAAGGAAATGACTACTTTACCCCTAGGATTTACATTGGTTTTGTCTCTACAGAACTGAGGGGTACAAAAGGTAGTCAACTTTATTGGAGGCTTCTCTGTCAGCCTTTGCAGAGGGGGCAGCGCTAGCTTTTTGCAGAGAAGACACTGTCAGACTTGCAGCCTTTGACCTTTCTGAAGCCCCCTTCGCACGCGAGGGGTGTGATAGCTTCGGTGAGAAGCCTTGAGCCAGATGACCTTCGCTTCACCGAAGTCAGCCTTCGATACATTGATGGTTTTGAGCCGAAGCCGTCAAAGCCCTTGGGCCTTCGCACCAACACCTCCGGAGTGGACCACCACGGCTTCGCAGCTTCCGCCCAGCTCGAACTCCGTTAGTCCGTGTACCGAAGCCATGCAGGCCGAAGTACCACAAGACAACCACACTCCGAAGCCCCACCTTCGGAGTACCACCCTTCGAAGTCCCTCCTTCGTCCAAGGCCTCCGCATGAAGCATTCCATGAGCACTTCGTCGCAGTGTCTCTCCCTGAGCACACTCCTCGACGAGCCTCACCCGGACCATGCCTTCGATGCGCCTCGACTTCTGAGACCTTCGTCGAGCACCTTCGAATGTCTCCCTCCGGAGCACACTTCGAACTCCTTGCCTCCGCAGAGGACTTGATCCATCCAACTCCGAAGTCACCCTATTCGGAGTACCTTCGAAGTGCCTCAACTCCGAGGACTTTGTCTTGGAGTACCTTCACCCAGAGCCACGCTCCGCACTCTTTGCCTTCACCTGGCGCACCTCGACCCGAGGACCGACCTAGACCCCTTCGCAGCCACCGTGACGGAGCTCCCCGCTCCCCTGGCATCAAGCCTCCCGCTTGACCCAGGTTCACTTGCTACGAACCTGTTCGTCGCGTCCGAAGTCCCTGCGCACCATAGACAAGCAGACAAGTGTATCCAGTACTCCGGAGACCTCTCCGGGTTAGCAACCTCTGGCACACCCTCCGGTGTACCGCCCAAAGTACCGAACCCTTCGGTACAAACCCAGTCATCGTGTACTGTCGGACCCCTCCGACAGCCACACTCCGCTACCACAGCTGCAGCAACCAAACCACCAAACACCCTTCGATGAAACCACCTCCGAACACCCTTCGGAGGTCCAACCTCTGAACCTTGGGGTAAAAGCCTGTCAATCACTCATCACTAGCACCGAAACCAACACTTGGTTTCTCAATCTCCCCCTTGATGAGTGCATTGACAACCAAATTCAAGTTCAAGAAAATTTAAAAAATTTCAGCACACAAGTGACCATAAAAACTCAGAAAAGAGCCAAATCATGTCACTTGACAAAAGAATTTTCCTCCCCCTTTTCAAAATAGTAAAAGCCCCTTCGGCAAATCTCAAGATAAAAACTCCCCCTGAGTTAAGTTTTCCCCCTTTTTGGCAACAGAGAACCCAACTTTCTCTCCAGCTCAAAAATTTCTCCCCCTTTAGGAATTTCTTCCCCTTTATAGCAGAGAACGTAGCAATTTCTCCCCCTTTGGCAATGCAAGCATCAAGGAGCATGTAAAAGATGCAAAGCTTCGAAATGAGCAGAATTGCAAAGACATATAAAGCATAAATATGCCAACATTAATACCAATTATCATGTGCTCAGCTCAATCTAACATTCTTTGAAACAAGATGATGGCATGCGATTTTGTCATTTTGAAATAAAAGCATCACCACTCAATCAAGGGAACTAGACAGGTGAAAGCAAGAATTGCGCAAAGCTAGCAAGTTCTACTTTAGACAGACAAGTCCAGTTCAAGTGGAGCATTAACAGCAAACTTGATAATCAATGAATTTTGTTGTTCTTTTTATAATGCCAGGGGTTATTTGTTTGTCCACCTTATACTGACCAATCAAGCCAAGTCTAGGCATGAAAGCCATCTGAAGCTTAAGACGGTGATTTTGGCATACACTCCACTATCCCAGTTCAGACCAATGTGCAATGGTAAGCAGTCTAGAATAGAGTAGTGCGACAAACAAACCCACCTGGATCTTTTCATTTAAAGCATGTAAATCATGGATGTTTGATTTTGAGATTAAGTGAACAAATTTGATTGGCACTTTATGAATATCCATGAAAATGTAGAACAATTTTTCAAGTTGCAATTGTTAGCATCCAGAGAAAAGTATCTTGCTATCAAGCAGATAAAAGATAGCTAAAGCAGCCTTGCCTCAACAAGCTAGTTTCAAGACTAAGTAGTGAGCATGTTTTGATTTTTGAAGGTAAACAACATGCACAAAAATGTTCCCGACATATTAAATAGAGCTGAGCTGTCATGATTACATGATTTAAAATCAGGCATACAAGTGCAAAAGATGTAAATGCAATTTCGCACACAGTGAGCATATGCAAGATAGTTAAAATCAGCTCCCCCTCACAAAATGCCGTAAGGGTGACAAATACCAAGTTCCCCACGCAAGTAAGCAAATCGAGAAGCATCGAGGGGTTTTGTGAAAATGTCGGCAAGCTGGTGTTGGGTATCAACATATTGAAGTTCAATATCACCCTTCTCATTGTGATCTCTGAGAAAATGATATCGTACATCAATGTGTTTGGTTCTGGAGTGCTGAACCGGGTTATTTGCAATACAAATGGCACTAGTGTTATCACAGAAAAGTGGAACACTCTTATAATCTAACCCGAAATCCCGCAAAGTTGAAACCATCCACAAAATCTGAGAGCAACAGCTAGCTGCAGCAACATATTCGGCCTTAGCCGTCGATTGTGCAACACTAGACTGTTTGCGGGAAGACCAGCAAACCAAGGAAGTACCCAGAAAATGACAAGTACCAGATGTACTCTTCCTATCAATCCTACACCCAGCAAAGTCCGCATCGGAATAACCTCGAAGACATAAAGATGAAGATGTTGAATACCATATGCCAAATTCGAGGGTATGTTTGAGATACCTTAAGATGCGCTTTACCGCTTGGCGGTGCGAAGCTCGTGGTGAAGCCTGAAAACGAGCGCACAGACACACAGCGAAGTGTATATCCGGCCTCGTAGCAGTCAAGTAGAGGAGGGAGCCGATCATGCTTCGGAACTCCTTCTGATCTACGGCTTCTCCATCTTCGTCAGGGTCCAATGCTACAGATGTAGCCATTGGAGTGGCGAGGGGCTTCGCATCGGACATATCAAACTTCTTGAGCAGATCCTTGGTGTACTTCGTCTGGTGGACGAACGTACCTTGTTTTTTTTTGCTTGATTTGCAAACCAAGCAAAAATGTGAGTTCACCCATCATGGACATTTCAAACTCCCTGCTCATGGTATCTGCAAACTCGGCAACCAAAGCATGAGAAGAGCCACCAAAGATGATATCATCCACATAAATCTGCACTAGGAGGAAATCTTTGCCATGCTTGAGAGTAAACAGAGTTTTATCAACAGAGCCCATCAAATACCCCCGCTCAAGCAGAAAAGACTTAAGTCTATCATACCATGCCCGAGGGGCCTGCTTGAGTCCATAAAGAGCCTTATGAAGTTTAAGGACTTTATGTGGGTACTTGGGGTTTTCAAAACCAGGGGGTTGTTTTACATAAACATCTTCGCCTATGAAGCCATTAAGAAAAGCACTTTTGACATCCATTTGATAGAGTTTGAATCCCCGGGATGTCGCAAAGGCAAGCAAAATCCTAATGGCCTCGAGGCGAGCAACAGGTGCAAAAGTTTCAGTAAAATCAATCCCTTCTAGTTGAGAAAAACCCTGAGCTACAAGTCTAGCCTTGTTTCTAACTATAGTCCCATCCTCCCCTTGTTTATTTTTGAAAATCCATTTTGTACCAATGAAATGAACATTTGGAGGAGGATCAACTAATGACCAGACTTGGTTTCTCTCAAAATTTTCAAGTTCCTCATGCATGGCATTGATCCAACTAGAATCAGAAAGTGCATGACTAACATCTAAGGGCTCGAAAGAAGCAACAGAAGCAGAATCAATGAAATGAGCATGAGAACGTGTTACCCTTTGATCAAGCTCACCAATGATCTGCTCGGGAGGGTGCATCCTTTGAACATGATGTGGAGCCTCGCGGCGGGATGCAGTCTCCCCCCTCAACTTGTGCGTTGGAGTGGTCCAAGATGACCGATGTTGAGGTAGTTGCTTCGGGACCTCGTGCCGAAGTAGTCGAAGCAGGGTCGGCTTCGGGGGTCGATGTCGAGGGTAGCAGGGGTTCATCCTCGAATTCTCCGGGATCTTCTTCTTCGAAGATGGTCTGTTCCATGTCGTGTTCATTTGCCTGTTCAAGAGCAAAACTAACAGAGAGGGTTGATTCATCAAAAGTCACATCACATGACTCGATGACAGTGTTAGTTTCCAAATTAAAAACACGATAAGAATGACCATGAGTAGTATAACCCAAAAAGATCCCGTCAGAAGAACGCGACTCAAATTTATCCAAATTACCACGTTTTAGGATGAAGCAGCGACAGCCAAAAACACGAAGATGAGTAACCTTGGGCTGTCTCCCAAAACGTAGTTCATAAGATGTCAGGTTTAAAATTGAGCGCAAGAATATTCGGTTTGAGATGTAACAAGCAGTGTTCATGGCATCAGCCCAGAATTTTCTAGGAGTCCTATGCTCATCAAGCATCGTCCTAGCCATCTCAACCAAAGTGCGGTTCTTCCTCTCAACAACACCATTCTGTTGAGGAACCCGCGGAGCAGAGAATTGATGTTCTATGCCGTGCTCCAAGCAAAAGTCAACAAAGAGACTATTTTTGAACTCAGTGCCATTATCACTTCGAATGAATTTCAATGCACCAGGAAGTTCAGTAAAAAGTCTCAAAGCCAAGCTCCGAAAGTTTGAAAACACTTCATCCTTGCTGGCAAGAAAGAAGACCCAAGAGTAGCGAGAGAAATCGTCGACAATAACTAATACATACCACTTGCCGCCTAAAGAACTAACCCGAGAAGGACCTACAGTGTCCATGTGGAGAAGTTCTCCGGGTTGTTCAGTCATCACTGTGGTGACTGGCGAATGCGAAGCGGCAATCATTTTTCCATGTCGACACGGAGCGCAAACTAAATTCTTCTCAAACTTGAGCTTGGGCAATCCTCGGATCAGACCTAGGGCACTCAAACGAGCGAGCAACTCAAAGCTCATATGCCCTATTCTCCTATGCCACTTCCAAAGCTCAAAAGTCGAATGTGCAACAAGACAATGAGAAGAACCGGATGACTCTGAAAAATCAGCTCCAAAAACTCTCCCAACTCTAAAGATCTTACACACCACAACGCCATCAGAATTGAGCACTTGCGAAGTATCGCGATGGAATCGCACTTCGAAGCCCTCATCAAGCAACTGAGATACAGAAAGCAAATTGTATCCTAGGTTTTCAACCAAAGCAACATCTTTGAGAGTGAAATTCGAGTTAATTCTTACCACACCTTTACCTTTCACTCTACTCCTTCGATTGTTGCCGAAGGTGATATGTTCCCTTTGCTTGGTTGTGGTGAGGCTGGAGAACCAAGCTGCATCTCCGGTCATATGGCGCGAACAACCGGAGTCCATGATCCACGTGCCCTCCAAGCCTCGATCTGTCACCTACACATGATAAGAATATCTCGATCGCTCAGTGCTGGGGTGAGTGAAAAAATGACGAGGCATCCAGCACTGAGTGACACGAGTAGTAGGCACAGTAAAAGTAGACGGTCTACGCACATGATAATCTGAATGATGCAAAGTGCGAGGTCTACCTACATGCAGTGATCAAAAAGCATGACGAGGTCTCCTACTCTGACGAGGTACAAACCTACTCGCCCGAGGTCTACCACCATATGGAACATGGTGAACACCTCGAGGAGCAAAACCTCTCCGAGAAGCACGAGGAGCCTCGAAAACAGGACGAGAGTAGAACTCAGACTCATGCATACCTAAAGATGGGTAATGCATGTCTTGGTAACTCATCGCATGAGAGCGTCGCTCATCATTGATGCGACGAAAACAGAAACCAATCAAATGACCCGCCCGCTGACAGTAGGAACAATGAAAAATTCTCCTAGGGGCACTCTCATGGGTCATAGGAGCAACTCTCACAGGCTCCTTGGGTTTCTTCTGAGTGGTTTTGTTGGGAGGATTTTTCTTGGCAGGAGGAGTGGTTTTCTTTGGTGGTCGGGTAGGCTTTTTGGCTGAAGGTGTGTCTAACAGAGCTCTCTCTTTCTCTAGGGTAGTGGGAGAGGTAAAAACATTTTTGTTTCCATTTTCTGAAGGAATCCTCTCAAAACCCAAACCTAGAGCTAACCCTGCTCTGTCAGCACACAACTTGATCTTGGCCAAGAGCAAATCCATCCTACCCTTTCCCTCAGTGCATTTATTAACCACGGAAAGAAGGTATTCATTTTCAGTCATGAGGTTCTCAGCTTGTTCTCTAACAGTGCCTAGCTGGTCCTTAAGGGTGATGCAAGTGTCACAAACAGGTTGCACATCCTTAGAACTACCGGCTCTCTCCAATCTAGCCTCTAAATCATGAACATGTTTATCACGTAAATTAATGCTTTCGCGCAATAAAGAACAGTTCATGCATTCAATATTATCATGAGGTCTAGAATCCACCACCAAAAGCTGCTTCTGTGCAGTCTCAAGCTCAAAAAGAGTTTGAGCATGTACAGAGCGCAACTGAGCAAGCTCACTCATGACAACAGAACAAGATTCACATTCAGCATCATTAAATTTAGACTTAAGCATCGCATATTCAGTATAAACAGATTCTAGCCTAAGTCTAAGGTCTTTTCTTTCTCTAGCGGCTTGCACAAGTAATCTATCCTGACCAAGAACTACTTCATTCAGCTCATCTAATTTAATTAATAGCTGGTCAGATGATAGTGGTACCTCAGATGAGTCAAGCTCATCGCCGCTGTGATCGCTGTCGGCCATGAAGCAAAGGCCGGTGAAGTCTCGTCCCTTCTTGTCTTTCTTGTCCTCTTTCCTTGGGGACACCTCCTCCTCAGAGCTCGACTCCTCAGTTGAGGAAGTGTCGATGTCACTGAGAGCAGCAACAAATGCTCTGGAAGCGGCTTTGGCTACTCTCTTAGCCACCTTGCCGCGCTTACCCTTCACAAAGGGTTTCCTCTCCTTCTTGTGGTATTTAGGGCGCTCACTCTCATCTCTCTTTTTGAGCTTAGGACAATTGGCCTTGATGTGAGAAGTGTCGCCACACTCAAAACAACCACTAAAACCACTTTTCCTCTGATCCCGTCTCTAATGATAAAAACGGTTGAACCTCCGGGCAATGAGAGCAAGCTCATCATCATCTAGAGTGTCCACCTACTCCTTTGTGACGGAGACCAGGGAGGACAAAGTAAAACCATCTGCAAGAACACAAGTGCCAGATGTGCTTGGTTCTGCAGTGGTGCCACGGCTAGTGCTAGAAACCAATGCCAATGGCTGTGGCAAAGAGCTTCTGTGCACTGCAAGAGATGCCTTGGCAATCTCTGTGGACTTCAGCTTGCTAAAGAGCTCATCACAGGTCAATGTGTCATAACCTGCAGACTCCTCAATGCTGGATATCTTCACTTCCCATATGCTACGGTCAAGAGCATAGAGAAGCTTGATAGCCCTATCATGATCATTGTAAGCAAGCGTCCCGTTGGATCGCAAGTTACTCACTATCGCATCAAAGCGAGAAAACATGGCATCTATAGATTCACCAGGTGCCTGCACAAACAGCTGATACTATTGATTGTATGTGCTTTGGCGCCTGGCCTTAATCTGAGTAGAGCCCTCATGAAAAATAGTGAGTGTTGTCCAAATTTCCCTAGCAGTCCTAAGGTGCTGCACCCTATCAAACTCACTCTGGCTCAAACCAATGAACAGTATATTCCTAGCCTTGGAGTTGGCATTATACTGATCTTTTTCTGTTTGAGTAGTGCGAGTATCAGGGATGGAGTATTGTGAGTCCACAATCTCCCAAATTGCATTTCCTTGGCTTAACAAGTAAGCCTCCATGCACACCTTTCAGTATGCAAAATCAGTCCCATCGAACAGAGGAATTTTACTGCCTCTATCCATGTCGCCAATATATCACAAAACCGGTTAAGGTCAACTGGTGATCTTAACCTGCTCTGATACCAATTGTTGGACCGGAAATGGCGACCAGAGGGGGGGTGAATGGGAGCTTTTAAAATTTCGGGCTAAAAATTAGCCTTCAGTTTTAATCCTGTCTTCTGCGGAACAGGCTTCGAACACTACCTTCGAAGGTCTGGTTCGGAGGTGTTTTGGCAACTCCGAACACAGGCTTCGCAGGAGCAAAAGTTCGAAGCCTAGAAGACTTCGCTTCACTCACAACCCTCGAAAATCTACTCTACTAAGTCAGTGCAAGCTCCGCACACAGGGTGCTTCGAGCAGACTTCGCACTTCACCCTTCGCAAGAGTAGACGACCCTCTGTGGACTTCGACCTAATACTTAGCGACAGCAACTGGTGCTGGGCTTCGTACTGCAAAGGTCTAAACGCACACTATGAGGACTTCGCTAAGGGATTCGACACAAGAAGCAAAACGGGCTTCGATCAGGGCTTCGCTAGTAAGCAGTGAGATCTAGCCTCCTGTTACACAGAGCGAACGCACACTGAAAACATACTTCGCACAAAACACCCTTCGCCTAGACAGGCTCCGGTGCACTACAACTAGCGAGGTATGTAAAACGAGCTCAAGCAAAAAGCACACAGAAGCAGGGCTTCGCCGCTTGAACAAGGAACACAATAAAATTGAACTCTGGATGAATACAACGAAGTGTGGGGCTAGTACAGGAGCTCAACAGTAAATGCTCAAAGTGTTAAATGTTACCTACCGAGCCCCCATATTTATAGCCCACAATTCACCCAAAGGAAATGACTACTTTACCCCTATGGTTTACATTGGACTGGGCTAGGCTCGGTCACTTTGAAGGTTGCGGCCCGTTAAGGATTTAAAATTGTTTTCTGATTTAAAATAATTCTGGTAATTCATTTATTTGATTAAGGGTTGAATCCCCGTTGATAAAAATTTGTAAAAATTCCTAAAATTATATCTTGGGCTTTAGTTCATCTCATAAAATTTTCAGGTCCAAATTTTGAGTATTTCTCCCTGTTTGGCTTTATTTGGGTTCTTTTATGATTTTCCTTTAATAATAAATCCAGAAATGATTTAAATAATGTTTTTCTTTTATTTTATTTGTTTTTATTTCTTGGGGTGTTACAATCCTATCCCCCTTACAGAGAATCTCGTCCTCGAGATTCAGATCAATCCTCGAATAGCTCATGATGTTGTGTTTTGAGTTCATCTTCTTTTTCCCATGTAGCTTCTTCTACTGGATGATTGCTCCACTGCACTTTGCAGAAGCGGATGACCCGACTCCTGGTGATCCTTTCTTTGACTTCCAATATCTTGACCGACTTTTCCACGTAGGTCAAATCTTCTTGAACATCCAACTGCTGAAGATCCACTTGCTCTGTGGGGACGCGGAGACACTTCTTGAGTTGAGATACGTGAAATACGTCATGCACTCCAGCCAATGAGGGCAGTAATTCCAACTGATATGCCACTTCGCCTTGGCGTCGAACAATGGGAAATGGTCCAACAAACCGAGGGGCCAACGTTCCTCTCATGTTAAACCGTTGAGTGCCACGGAGAGGCGTAACTCGAAGGTAGACATGATCTCCCTCTTCAAAGGCTAGGTATCGGCGTCGATTGTCTGCGTAGCTCTTTTGTCATGATTGGGCTGTCTTGAGCCGGTCTCTGATGATACGTACCTTCTCTTCAGCTTCATGAAGAATGTCCGTTCCGAACACTTGGGATTCACCAGTTTGGTCCCAAAGTAGAGGCGTTCTGCACTTACGTCCATATAGGGCTTCAAAAGGAGACATCTGAAGGCTGGCTTGATAGCTGTTGTTGTACGAAAACTCAGCGTACGGTAAGCTCTTGTCCCAAGTGGCTCCAAAATCCAAGACACATGCCCGTAACATATCCTCCAATATCTGATTTACCCTTTCCGTTTGTCCATCCGTCTGAGGGTGGTAGGCAGTGCTAAAGTTCAATCTTGTTCCCATCTCTTCCTGAAGGTTCTTCCAGAAACGAGAGGTAAACTGAATTCCTCTGTCAGATACTATCTTCTTGGGCACTCCATGAAGACACACGATCCGGGCCATGTATAGTTCTGCAAGCTTAGGACCACTAAAAGTCGTCTTGACGGCTATGAAATGCGCTACTTTCGTAAGCCGATCGATGATCACCCAAATAGAATCATACCCAAGTTGGGTCTTTGGTAATCCGGTGATGAAATCCATACCGATCTCTTCCCACTTCCATTCAGGCACTTTAAGTGGCTGTAACAATCCGGCAGGCCTCTGATGTTCAGCTTTCACTCTTCTGCAGGTGTCACATTCGGCGACGAACTATGCAATCTCTCTTTTCATGCTGACCCACCAATAACGTTCCTTCAGATCCTGGTACATCTTGGTACTGCCGGGATGAATGGAGTACAATGTCTCATGGGCTTCTCTCAGGATAAGGGTCTTTATCTCTGGCTTATCCGGTACACATATCCGGGTTCCAAACCATATGGTGCCGTTCTCATCCTCTGAAAATCCTGGGGCTTTTCCTTGCCTCATGTTCTTCCTAATGGCAGCTATATCTGGGTCTTCCAATTGAGCTTCGCGGATTTATTCGAACAAGATGGGTTGAGTCTCCAAGGTGGCTAGATACGCTGTTGTGGTTAATCCAAGATTCAACTTTTCCATCTCTCTACATAACAAGGGTGCATGATCCTGAATCATCACAGCTGTGCAATATCCCTTGCGACTTAATGCATCAGCTACCACATTTGCTTTTCCGGGGTGGTAGTGAATGCCTAAGTCATAGTCCTTTATTAGTTCCAACCATCGTCTTTGCCTCAGATTGAGGTCTGGCTGTGTGAAGATGTACTTCAAGCTCTTGTGATCCGTAAAGATCTCACAGCGATTTCCAACCAAATAATGCCTCCATATCTTAAGGGCGTGTACCACAGCGGCAAGTTCCAAATCGTGGGTCGGGTAGTTCAACTCATGAGGTCTCAACTGACGGGAGGCATAAGAGATAACTTTTCTGTCTTGCATAAGAACACATCCCAATCCTTGGCGAGATGCGTCACAATAGACATGGAAGTCTTTCCGGATATCGGGTAGGGTCAGTATGGGCGCAGATACCAAACGGGTCTTGAGGGTGCAGAAACTTTCCTCGCATTCAGGAGTCCATTCAAACTTCTCTCCTTTCTGTAACAACTTGGTCATTGGCTTGGCTATCTTAGAAAAATTCTCAATGAATCTCCGATAATATCCGGCCAAACCCAGAAAACTTCGTATCTCATATACGTTTGTGGGTGGCAGCCAATCTGTAACTGCTTCTACGGTGGCAGGGTCTACTGTGATTCCTTGCGCAGAGATGATGTGTCCAAGGAACTTCACTTCTGCCGTCCAGAATTTACACTTGCTGTACTTGGTATATAACTGGTGTTCCCTTAGCTTGCCTAAGGTTAACCGAAGGTGAGTCTCGTGCTCTTTCTGGTCCTTGGAATAAATGAGGATGTCATCTATGAAGACTACGATGAATTTATCCAAATATTCCATGAACACCTTATTCATCATATTCATGAAGAATGCAGGGGCGTTGGTCAATCCAAAGGACATAACCGTGCACTCATACAATCCGTAACGGGTGGTAAAGGCCGTCTTGGGTATATCTTCTTCTCGAATCCTTAACTGATGATAGCCAGACCGTAGGTCGATCTTCGAGAATACTGTAGCTCCTTTTAGCTGGTCGAAGAGATCGTCGATACGAGGCAACGGGTACTTATTCTTGATGGTCACTTCATTCAAAGCACGGTAATCCACACACATACGCTTGGCCTTGTCTTCTTTCTTTTCGACGAAGATGACGGGGGCACCCCATGGCGATGTGCTAGGTCTAATGTAGCCTTTCTTTTCGAGATCCTCTAACTGCTGTTTCATCTCAGCTAGCTCATTGGCGGCCATCCGGTATGGTCGCTTGTAAATAGGGGTGGTTCCGGGCACCAAATCAATCCGGAATTCGATGTCCCTCCTGGGTGGCATCCCTGGTAAATCCTCTGGGAATACGTCCGGGTACTCATTGACTACCGGTATCTCCTCCAAGGTAATCTAATGTAGTCTTGGTCTTCCGGTCTTCATGCTTGGCATCTGGAATGTGATGATGGTCCCTTCTTCACTGGTCACAGTCACTTTCCTCTGGGCACATTCTATTACTCCTTGGTGTTTATTTAACCAATCCATCCCTAGAATGAGATCCAAACCTTGGCATTCTATTAGAATGGGGTCGGTCCAAAATACGGTGCCGTGGATATCTATCCATACCTTTGGGCTATAGGTTAGGGCTAGAGTTTGTTTTCCCGGGGTGACTATTTGTACGGCTCTGGATAGTTCTGTGTTTAGATTGTTCTTTTCCACAAAATCAGTTGATATGAAGGAGTGCGTAGCTCCAGTGTCAAATAAAACCACGGCAAGTGCTGAATGTACCAAGAACTTACCCATCACTATCTCTGGTGCGGCCTGAGCTTCTTCAGCGGTGACGTGATTGACTCGGGCACGGATGGCGGGGTTCGCGGCAACTCCTTGGACGCGCTTGGGATGGGAGCAAGAATTGGAGTAATGCCCCTCCTGGCGGCAGTTGAAGCATACCACGGGCTTGCCGTGCTTGTCGCGCAGGATTTCCGCCTTCTTTGCCGGCGCGGTTGGTGCAGTTGGGGCGGCGGGAGCGGGGCGAGGCTGTCCGGTTCCGATGTTGGCGACGGGTGGCGCCGGCCGATACACTGGTCGGGGTGGTATTGTGGCGCCGGTGGAGGAGGTGTGAATCGGGGCCTCTGAGCCATGCCCTGGTTTTGCCTGAAGGCAATCATCCTCTTCTTTTTCAGGTCGACCTTGTTCTGCTGGGTCTCCTGAATGATAGCTTTATTCACCAACTTTTGAAAGTTGGCAAACTCTCCGAAGATAAGCTGTAGGGACAACTCATCCTTCAATCCCCGGAGGAACTTAGCCTGCCTAGCCGCATCAGTACGGACCTCCTCAGGTGCATATCGGGCCAGATGGTTGAACTCGTGCAGATACTCGGTTACGGACCTGCTCCCCTGCTGCAGGTCCCTGAACTCCTGTTGTTTCTGTGCGATAACACCGTCGGGGATGTGGGCGGCACGGAAAGCAGCCGAAAACTCTGCCCAAGTATGGGCGTGGCCCTCGGGCAGAGTCTCGCGATGATTGTCCCACCACTCTGTGGCGGGACCATGAAGCTGGTGGGTGGCGAAGGCCACCCTCTCCTGCTCGGTGCAGGTAAGGAGGTCGAGCTTTTTCTCGATAGCTCGCAACCAATCCCCAGCCTCCATGGGGTTGGTGGTGCTTGAGAAGGTTGGTGGGCGGACTCGGAGGAACTCCGAGAGCTGAGATGCGGGAGCGGGAGCTGGTGTGGCGGGTCGGGGCAGGTCGGGCTGTTGGTGGAGGCAGAAGAAATGAGCCTGCTGCTCCTGCATCTGCTGCTGCTGCTGTTGCATCTGATTCAATAGGGCAGCAACCAACTGGTTCTGAGTGGCCATCATCTCAGCCAGTGTGGGGTGGTTGGCGACTGGGGCTTGCCTTTGCCCTGTCGCTCCCCATTGTGGCAAGTTGCCACTCTCTCCTCCATTCTGGGGAGCGTCGGAACCCTGAGTGTTGGTCATCCTAGAGTTTTCAAAGTAGACAACATTTATTTTAGCGAACTCTTTATATTTTATTTCAAAAGGTACCATTCTTGCGGTTACATTTATTTATTTCGTCATTCATGCCTTATGTTTTGACATGAATGGTAATACAAGCAAGCAAAAATGAAAAACAATCAACCGTAAAACTACGTCTACGGTAGCTCGGGGGACGGCTCAATCTCAAGCTCGGGGGAGACGGTCGGGGTCAAAGAGCTGGATGGTCTGGCGGGTGGTGCACTGCGGGAGATCCTCTTGGGCCTCACGGTAGGGATCCGAAGGGGTTTCTTCTTGCGAGGCGGAAGAGGCGCGATCTCCTCAATGTCCTTCTTCAATTCTTCAATCTGGTAACGGAGCTGTGGGTTGGTGGCGACACGCTGCCGAAGGAGCTCATTCTGATGTCGTAACTCCTCTGCCTCGGCTGCCAAGCGATGTCCCTGCTGGATACGGCGACGAAGATCTCCGTTCTCGCAGTTCAGATCCTCAGAAGACTGTCGGTAAAAACTGATCGTGTCGCGCTGTCCATTGGCGTCCTGTAGTGCCTCGTAATGAAGATCATCCATGGCCTCCAACAAGCGCATGGTATGTCCAATCGCAGAATGGCGCTGGGAGAGTGTGCTGACGAAGACGCTGTGGGGACTCCCTGGAGTGCGAAGAGGCACGAAGCGAAAGTCCGTGTCGTAGAGCTCACTATCATAGATCATCCGGAGCTCTGTGAGCGCCTGGAGGGCGGTGCGCTGACTGGCAACCAAGAAAGTAGGTCCTCCTCCACGATAGGTGTGAGCTGTCTAAGGGGAGGGCTGGACGACGACGGTGACCTCGCAGAAGCTTTCTTCCTCGTCGGGGAAGACTCCATGGTACATTGGCTCATGCTCGAATCCGAGGAAACCAACGAGCATGCGCAGCTCGCGGATGAATCCGACCTCATCACGAAGGTTCCCACTCATGGTACGGACCGGCATCTACAAAAGAGAGAAAGTTTTTGTGAAAATCTCGGAAGATGAGAGGATAAGTAGTGTTTGTAAGAAATATAGTAAGTATAAGTCCTAAGGTTAGGTCTGTTTGGCTTCCTACAGTCAACCTGGCTCTGATACCATCTTGTCGCGCCCCGATTTAATAAATCAGGACCTTTATTGAAATTCCAAAGAAAATCAATAAACCAAGACGTTCATCAAGCGACCACGTACAATACGGGCAATCATTCACGGTTCGTAGACCGCATTAATACAAAAGTGAATGAAAGTGAAGAGAAACTAGTAAAATCAAGGGTCCTATATGAACGCCTCCTTCCAGTCTCGCCTTGACTGGGTCGCTACTCTAGACCTTCATCCTCCTCGTAGTAGACGGGCTCTGATGGTGTAAGTCAATGGGGTGAGTACAGATGTACTCAGCAAGCCACCGAATGCAAATAAAATGCAAGATAATACCAAGGGAGATAGTGGCTAGTTTTGCGGAAGCAGCATATTTGTAAAGCATTAAATGTGAGCAATTTATTAGTACAGAAAAGTAAACATGTGAATGCATCATCATCTTCTAACTCGAGGAGTACGTTTTACCTCCCCGCACAACAGTCCTTACATGCCATGAATAACTCACCCATTCAAACAATTGTAAACTAACTACGAGTAGTCACACAACCCGCCCTTGACCTGTGGGCTCAGGCTTTTTCGAAAAGATTAAATTACTCTGATCAGAGATGTACCACTGTACCCACAAGGCACGCACTCATCACTTACACCAAAGTGTAACGAGATGACCCATTTCACTGGAACTCGTGCCAAAACCTTCCATATAGTCCTCCCCGACTCAACAGCACCCTCTTATAGGTTTCATATGGTGTCCCGACGCGTCGGAGCCACACCATACCCCCCCTTGAGCCTCGTCGGTACAAGTCGCCCGCAGGCTTGCCCCTTGCCCCCTCCACTATGGTGCATCGAGTCGGAGCATTCCATACTTCCAGTTAGGACTTACCCATTAGACTTGTGGTTGGTACGGAAGTGCTTTGCAACAGATCCCGCAGACCGATCCTTATAGTGCCCTGGGTGCGACCAACCAATGCCCGAGCTTGCACCCGGAACCCACCATACTTATAACTTAGCAACTCCAACAGAGTCCAGAGACGAGAATAACGGGGAAATTCATATATCAGAATCCAGCTATCTACGACTCATTCTTTTCATCCTATAGCAGTTGTGCCGGTACATTGGGCACTAGCTAATATAATATTTGTAGAGTGACAAGGAGTTAAGGCTCAATAAGCATGGCTTGGGTTGCACACAAGGATGGGGATCTAATAAATATAAGTGTAGGGCTTGATATTGGACTAATGCAATATTAACCTATGAGTTATAGCGATAATTTATTAAAACATGGGCTCAATGATGATCAACTGTTTCCACAGGGGTGGTCGATGACTTGCCTTGATCAGCAAAGGGGGATGGAGGAACCTCGGGATAGAACTCCTGCTCCTCGACGAACTCGTAGTCTTCTCGATACGGAAAAGTAATCAATACATTCAATAAACAGATAAAATCCACCAAATAAATGAACATACATAGTTGTGGGTGTTTTTATGTGAAGTAATATTTTAATATTCTGAGTTTTTGCATTAAAACAGTAAAGTTTAACTTTTTAGGATTTTTTTCCTAATTTATTTTATGTATTATTAATTTTAATCCTAAGGGGTTTTTATTTATTTATTTATTAAGAATATTTTTGGGTAACAGTAACATACTGTTTTTATGGCATTAATGTGTAGAGAATATTATTCTGAATTTAACAAAATTTGAATGGTGAAATTTGGAGTTAAATTGAGCAAGATATGAATTTTTGAAGTTTAAACTATTTTCTGAATTTTATTTAAAACCAGAAAATGGGCTCTGGTCCACGGTGAGCCAGGCCCACGGTGGACCGCGCCACTGTGCGCGTGAACCGGATCAACCAGATCCGTTGGATCTAGATCTGGCGGCCAGGCGCGAGGCGGGTTCCTTCAAGTGAAAACGGACGGCTGTGATTAGATCCTGCGAATCGGTACGACGTGGACGCACCAGATCGCTCTAGCGCTTTAAGTGGCGATCGACGGCCGAGAGCGCGCGATACCGCTTCGATCGGATCCGAGGGCCCTGATTAAATCCCAAAGGGATTTAATCGTAGCCCTTCGATCACGATCGAACGACTGTGGCTCGATCCTGGCACGGCACGATGTAAGGGGCGCAGTACCCCCCTTCGTCTCCGGCTGACGGCGGGCTCGGGTGTGGCTACGACGGCGGCGGCGAGGGCCTAGGGGCCTAGCTAGGGCCAAAAATGGAACGCGGAGGTGAAGGGGGTCCTGTCAGTACCTTCAGTGGCGGCGATGGGGGCCCGGAAGTGACCGGCGGTGAGGGGTCTTCGGGAGCTTGACGGCGACGGTGGTCCGACGGTCCTCACGGCCGTTGGAGGCGTGGCCGAGGACGGGCTGGCGACGACGGACCCGACGGTGGCGGTGGCTAGGGTGAAGGAGGCCGAGATCGACGGCGAGTGGCGGCCGGAGGAGAAACCGAACCAAAGCTCGAAAGAAGGGCGACGACGCTCTGCTTTCGCTCGAGGATGGCTCTGCTGGTGTGGGGTGAGTGCGGTGAGGGGAGGGGCTTTTATAGGGGTCACCGGCGGTGGATATGGTAGGGTTATCGGAGGAAACCGAGAGGGATCCTTTCCATCTCCGGCGAGGTTTCCAAACCTTCGGATCTACTGCCTTTTTCATGAATCCGCGTGGGCTAAGGATGGAATGGAGGTGGTGGCGATCGGGGAAGGTGATCCGGGGCGATTCGGGCGATCAGCGGTGGCCGGCGGCGAGGAAACAGAAAGGGATCGCCGGGAGAAAGGAAGGGGGCGATCCCCTTCCATGGAGAAGATGAATCTGACAGGTGGGCTCCACCTGTCAGAGGTCGAACGGGAAAACGAGCGCCGACAGGCGGGCCATGACCGTCAGAGAGAGGGAAGCGGAGGTGAGAGGCTGCCATGTGGGGCCAGGCGGGGCAGCGGGCGGGAGGAGAGAGGGGACACGAGCGCCTGACAGGTCGGTCCCTCCTGTCAGTGGCTCATGGCTTGGACTGGGCTGGGCTCGGTCACTTTGAAGGTTGCGGCCCGTTAAGGATTTAAAATTGTTTTCTGATTTAAAATAATTCCGGTAATTCATTTATTTGATTAAGGGTTGAATCCCTGTTGATAAAAATTTGTAAAAATTCCTAAAATTATATCTTGGGCTTTAGTTCATCTCATAAAATTTTCAGGTCCAAATTTTGAGTATTTCTCCCTATTTGGCTTTATTTGGGTTCTTTTATGATTTTCCTTTCATAATAAATCCAGAAATGATTTAAATAATGTTTTTCTTTTATTTTATTTGTTTTTATTTCTTGGGGTGTTACATTTGCGTCCAAGGTATGGAGAACCTTGAGCATCTGCTCGTGATCTGAGACTAACTGAGCACCCTCAGCCTTGTTGTCCCGAAACTTGTTAATGATCGATTGAAAGCGACCAAACAAAGCTTCAACTGATTCACCCGGCTTTTGTGTGAAGTTCTCGTACTCACGCCGGTAGGTCTGATAGAGCCGAGTCTTGACCTGAGCTGTTCCCTCATGGTGTGCCTTGAGGGTAGCCCAGATCTCTCTCGCAGTAGAGAGATGGCTCACACACTCAAACTCAGTGGGACCTAAACTAGAGAAAATAATGTTCACAGCCTTACTGTTGCTAAGATGCTGAGCAATGATACCAGCAGTACCATGCTCAGCGACTGGCAATATGACAAATGAGGTGTGAACGCAAATGTCCCAAATGTCCGAACCCTGTCTCATGAGATAGGCTCGCATGCGAGTCTTCCAATAGTTATAGCCATAGGCTTCCAAGGACGGGACCTTGCCAAGAGACGTCATGGTCACTACTGGGGTTTAGAACCGGTTAAGGTATGGAAAAAACCTAACCTCGCTCTGATACCACTTGTAGGACCGAAAGTAGTGACCAGAGGGGGGGTGAATGGGCGCCTTAAAATTTTTTTCGAATATATGGCCTGTTCACAACACACAACGCACCTCAAAAGACTAAGCAACAGAAAATGAACAGATAGCCTAAGTCTAAAGGTATCTAGCCTAGAATCAACTGATGTTAAACAGAGAACTACCAAAGCAGTGCAACTAGGCAGATAAACAAAGTATACTAGACATGTCAGGCCAAAATTCTCAAAGAAATGATCTAAGTATATATAAAGTGAGATGAGAAGTTACTGTTCAGATTTGTCTCCTGTTCGGAACTTGGCGAAGCCTGCTTCGCCCGTCGAGGTCTGCTTCGGTGGTCGAAGCCTGCTTCACTGGTCGAAGCCTGCTTCGGAGGTTAGTTGCGAAGCCTGCCGAAGGCTGTTGTGAAAATGCCGAAGGTATGTTTTGGTCTAGCCTAGTTCGAATGTGGCAGGGAGCGAAGTATGCCTCGAAGCGAAGTATGACAAGGTCGGAGCCTGCTTCGAAGTGTGTACTTCAAAGGCAAGGCTTCGAACATAGCTTCGAACTCACACACAGAGCGAACAACCTTCGAAATGAAAAGCGAAGGCTGACACGCGACAGAGAAACCAAAACGAAGCCTATACGCTAACCTTCGAACAGAACACAAGGACCTTCGAAAACGATGGAAGCAAACACTGAGCGAAGTCTAACAGAAAGATAAGCTTCGAAGCCAACTTCAAAACCTGTCGGAGTATGGACTTCGAAGAGCTCGAGTCGGAGTACCTTCGCACAGATGTTCGAAGTATGAAATGCTGACAGTTCGAAAGGTACTTCGAAGCTAGCAACTCAGAACACAAAACGAAGTTCGAAGTTCAAACGAAACCTTCGAGTATATCAGATCGAAGCCTACCTCACGGAGCTGAGGGGCTTCGAACAGAGAGGGGGCTTCGCCAGAGAACAGTCAGAAAAGTTACTCAGCCCTGTCAACTTCGATCAAAAAGCTGCGCAGAAAAGCAAAAAGCTGGTACTAGTGTACTGTTGCTACAGTGTAGTAGTACTAATTGCAACAGCAAGAACTAGTACTACATGCGTGAAGAACACAAGCAACAGAAGCAACCGAAGCTTTAAAATCCATGAAAAAACTTGCTGTGCGAGTGAAATGAAGCCATTAAAAACGCTGCAGTTGCTGCACACGATTTGAGAATAGAAGCTTCACTGCAACAGTAAGAATGAAATAAATGCAAGGCAAGAAAACAGGGGCAAAATGCCTGGCGGCGCACAAACAGGAGAGAAAGGAGAGAGAGTGCAAGAGACAAAATGACCAAAGAAGTAGTATTGATTTCAGCCAAAAGGGTAGTCCAAACCCTAGGGATTGGGGTCCTATTTATAGGCTGCCCAACACTAGGAATATTCCACCAGCCCCTTACGGTTTTTTACAGACGCAGGAATAAAGGAAAAGACTCTACTGCCCTTAGGAATTTTTACAGACACGACTGACTGACTGTGGGCCTAGAGATACAGATGACTTATCCGGAAGCTAAGTTTTCGTAGCGACTACGACTTCTCTTCTGGACAGTCGGATACAAGATCAACTGTTGTCAGTTTTGCGCCGAAACCGACAAAGCCTCCACTGACTTTGCACCAGGTACCCGGATTAGGGCCGGCCTGATTCCGCAGCCCTCTCAAGCCCGGCAATCACTCACCGCCCGTGTACCTGAGTCAACCCTGGTCAATAGCCCAGTGGGTCTTCTACTGCTTCTGGCCCATGTACCCGGATTGGGCCAGCCCGACTTCGCAGCCTCCTCTGCCCGACAGTCGCTTGCTGCCCATGTACCCGAGTCAACACGCGGCCCATGAAACAGCAGATCTTTTCTTCTTTTGTCCTCTTTGACTATCGTTGACAATGACTCATCACTTCTGGAGCCATGAGGCCCACGTTATTCAGCATGGCTCCTCATAGAGATAAGAAGACTAGCCCATATAAATATAGGGGTGAGGTCGGTTCATTAGACCCCCAACACAAATCAACTTCAAACCATAGTTTGAACCGTACCTTTACTTTTATTTACTTTCTGCACAACCTTCATGGGTTTGCCTAGAAGCCCTCTTCCAGCCATGTCGAAACCGTAGTAAGCCTTTCTACTTCACTCATGAAGTATTCATTAATCTATGTAACAGATTTCTATCGCCTTGTTACTTCGCCTGTGAAGTATTTGTTAATGTACGTAACAGATTGCTACCTTCCTTTCCCTACTGCAACACTTAGCAGATTTGGTCTCCAGGCCAAATTGGCACTTGATCTCTATTCTGTTGCAGGTTTTTACGCTCAGAGCCCCTTCGCCGGAGGTGTCCGAATCCAGGTAAATTGTTTCGGAGCCTGCCAAAACACCCTCGGCGGGACCCTTGCTTGACTACCCGTGCCGGACCCATCACGCTGTTGTCGGTCTAACAGTCCCGTACGCTAGAGCGCTTCGCAGCAGGCTTCATCATGCATATACTTCTCTCCGGACAAAGTCACACTAGTGCAGTTGCATTGGAGTATTTTTGTCGTGTCAGAGACTATGCACCGAACCCCGCTGTTCGGAGGTGATTTCACGTCGAGATCTGTTCAGAGCCTGCCTTCGGCCAGATCGATCCGAACATCGAAGACTACCTTCGGCGAGGCCCTTCGCACCAGACGCCGAAGGCCCCATTTGGTGAACCCCTTTGCACAATACGCTTCGAATCAGTTAGGCTCCATTCAGCTGGCTAGTTTATTTTATTTAATATATTTCTTTTCAGCTAATTGGATTATTTGCTTGTTATCTAGTTACCTAGGCGACTCCACCCCTCTTGCCACTATTAAGGGTAGTTGGAACACAATGTCGGTGTTGTGTTATGCTTAGGCTTGTCCCTAAGTATCCACACACTTTTGGATCAATGAACTAACCCAAGTGCGGGGCACGTTTCTGTGTCAACACACTTTTTGGCGACTCCACTAGGGAGGGCTACACCAACATGATGAGTACATCTACATCGGCTGTGGGTACGTCTACAACTACTACTATGTCTACATCGTCGATGGATCCAGTGGGAGGCACAGATATCGACAACCGCAACATCATGATGCCTACCCTCGAAGATATCCCCGAAGAGGACCGAGTAGAGATCGAGGCAAAAATGAAAGAGCTACAGGACCTCATGCTTGGAAACTACGTCAAGATACGCGCGGGCTTCATCAAGCACGACATCAACATCCCCAACCTCTCTCAAGCCTAGGTAACACCAACATCACCTCCTTTATCTTCTTTAGAGATTGAGAAAAAAATAGCCGCATCGGTAGATCAAACTGTTAGCGCTTCGCTAGCCAACCATTTAGATTCAGCAGTAGGCTCTTAAGTAGAGGAAACACTTTGAAGGTTCGGCTTTACCGAGGTTGTCCCTCCAACTCCAATTGCTAGTTCACCTCTGATGAATCATATCTATAGCACAACTGATGGTAGTACTGGAAAGACCATCATGTCTCCGGCCCCAACGTATACGGCCGAGACAAGCCATTACCAAGCTAACCCTATTAATTGCACGCCACCTACGTCTGCGCTAGTTTTTCCCGCGTTGCCCACGCCGCATGCACAAACACATAGGCCCGAACACATCATGAACCTAGAGCCAACACGTGAGTAAGAGCCCAGCGGCCGACATGCCGACATACCGCCGCGTGTCGTGCCCCCGCATGAGAGACGCACGCTGGCAGTAGGACAAGATGACATAGAGGAGCGAATCCATGTGCTATTTAGGGAGTGCACTGGCTTCGTACCTAGGGGTCGGGCTAGGGTTTACCGGAAGTCGTACCCCGACCATTTCGGAACTATACCATACCCTCATGGCTATAGAGTCCCTGAAGTTCACCAAGTTTGATGGTGAGGGTAACAAAACCACACTAGAGCATGCCCGTCAATTCTTAGCATAGTGTGGAGAAGGTAGCGGGTCGGTTGCTTTAAAGCTTAGACTGTTTTCCCTCTCACTATCCGGCACCGCTTTCACTTGGTTTTCGGCACTCCCGCCGAACTCTGTCCAAACATGGGCTAAATTGGAATGAAAGTTCCCTGACTATTTTTATACGGGCAAGACAGAACTTAGACTTTCACACTTGACATCGGTTAGACAGAAATCTAGCGAGAGTGTTTCTGAGTATATCAAGCGCCTTAGAGATACCAGAAACTGATGTTTTAGTCTCAATATTTCAGAGAGGGATTTGGCGGATCTAGCTTTCAACGGATTGCGTTTTGAGATTAAAGAAAGGCTAGACAACCAAAACTTTTTAGAAGTTAGCCAAGTTTTATAGCAGGCTCTGGTCCAAGAAGGCCGAGCCAAAGATAAGAAGTTTATTAAAATGTTTAACAAACCTAGGGCTGAAGTCCACATCATGGAACACTCCGACGAAGAAGAGTCAGAGGAAGAGGAAGATTTGGGCGACATGTATGCGGCCGAATGGGTTTGGAACGCTAAAAGTAAACCCATCACTTGTTCTGAACTATGGCCATCACTGACTATGAGTCGGCCTAGCGAAGTCAAATACTCGTTTGATATAACTAAGTGCAATAAAATATTTGATTTCCTCTTGAAGAACTAGCTTCTCAGGTTGCCTAAGGGCAAAGTCATTCTATCCGTCGACTGAACTAAAGAAACACCCCTACTATAAGTGGCACGATTCACATCCCATTATACTAATGATTGCAATGTTTTTCGTTGACAGGTTCAATCGGCCATAGAAGAAGGACGATTGAAAATAGACCCCTGCCCAAAGATGAAGCTGGACAAAGACCCCTTTCCCGTGAACACCGTCGACCTTGACAAGAAGAGAATACTTATTCGGTCAGAGCAGGCCAAGCCAACTAAGGGGAAAGCGGTCATTATTGGAGAGTCACGCACACACACACTCGTACAAAAGAACCCTGAAATAGGAGTGTGGAAAAGAAATGTTAGCACATCTCCTTCAGCTAGGGATCGCAAGAAACCAAAGGTCACATATCAGATGTTGTTGAACAAACATGAGAAAAAAGCCAAGGGAACATGCCCCTATGCAAGAGAGCTAAGACAGTCGAAGGGGCTAAGGCATCGGAGGGTGGTTTCGGACCTCAGTGGCCGAACCCTTCGCACAGTGGGTTCGAACCCCAACGGCCGAACCCTCCGCACAGTGGGTTCGGACCTCAATGGTTGTTTGTAACACCCCAAATTTTCAATACAATAAAAATATTATTAAATTCAATTTCCTGGAATATATATTTCTGAAAATACTTTAAATACCCTTTTATACCAAATTGAACTACAGCATAGAGTAGATGGCCAAATTAGGAGGTGAAACATTTTGTACATGATCCTAAGACCAAGATGTATTTTTGAGAATTTTTATAAATTTTTACCAAGCAGGGAGTAGCCCTATTATTTTAAATCAATTTCTGCAATTATTTTTAATCAGAAAATAGTTTCAAATAGTATTGGGCCCTCTCCCTCCTTTCTCTCTCTCCCGGCCGGCCCAGCCCGTTACCTCGTGCGCCTTAGGCTGACAACCCGACCCCACCTGTCGGCGCTGATTTCCTCCTCTCACGCGCGCACCCGACACCCCGGCCCCACCTGTCGGCGCCAATCGTTCCCTCTCGCGCCCGAGCTCGGCCCCACCCATCAGTCGCCCCCCTAGCTCGCCCGCGCCCAGCCGACCAGTGGCCCCAGCCTGTCAGCTTCGTCATCAACCTCGCGCCAGGCCCCCCCTAATCCCGCCGGCGAGAACTTCACCTCGGATCCCCTCGCCGGCTCCCCCTCCCGTTAAACCGACGCCGGCAATTAACTCCCTGAGGCCCACCGACCATTTAAACACATAAAGGCACGCGTTTAAGCCCCCGGGAACGCAGCGCCGTGCATGGCCGAGCCCTCGCCGGCGACTTAAAGCCCTCCCTCGGCTTTCCTTGCAGGCGAGCCCCCTCCGACGCCCTATTTAAACCCCCGGCCTACGCCGCGTTCGACTCCCACGCCCACTCGCTTCGAGAACGAACAGAACACCTGCGATTTGCCATTTTAGTGCTCCCCTTCTGCTTCGTCTCCGGCCGCCATTCGCCCTCTCCTCAGACCACCTCCGTCCATGCCCTCGCCACCGTCGTGACCGCAATGACGACCTCGACCTCGGCCACCCCTCCGTCGACGTCGAACCCCGCCGGAACACCATCGCCGACGAGGAGCCCGAACAGCTTCGTCGTCTACCCTCGCCGCCGACCGCTTCCCGTCGACCCCTCGCCTCGCCTAAGGTACCGTCGTGACCGCTGTAGTGCCCTCTTTCCATTTCTAGGCTTAGATAGGACCCTAGTCGCTCGCCGTGGCCCCTGGCCCGCTCGCCGTCGCCGGAGAAGACGATCGGCACTGGGTCGAGTACCCGTGTCCGTGTCGGATCTGATCCCGACCGTGCGATCGCGATCGGATGGCGCGTGTGAGCCCACGTACGCGATCTAATCCGCACCGTCGGATCTGGTCAAAGAGTTACGTTTTAATCTCGCGCGTCCATTTCCATTTAAAACCCGCGATCGATCTCGTGTGTCCACGTAGTACCCTTTCGCACGTTTTAATCCTGGCCGTCCATTATAACTTAAGCGCCCCGCCTCGCCTGCGCACGTTGGATCTGGATCCAACGGTCCAGATCGACCCGGTGCACGCGCACAGCGCGCGGGTTCACCGTGGGCCTGGCTCACCGTGGACCCGAGGGGTTTAAAAATTAAAAATGAATTTCAGAAATACTTTTAAACTTGTAAAATTCATATCTGGCGCATTTGAACTCTAAAAATTGCCATTCCAATTTCAGAAAATTCATAATATTATTCTCTACATGTTTATGCAATAAAAACAGTAGGTTTACTTTGGACATTTCATGTTTATTTAAATGAACATTTAAATACCCTTAGGTTAAAAATGTAAATTTAAGTATTTCAATTCCAGTAAAGTTTTTATTTATTTATTTCCTGTTGATATGAACAAATCACTAAGTTTTCTATGAAACTTTCATTTTTAAATTTATTAGAGAACTTAAAAATGAGAATAACCCCTTTTAAAACCCTCTTTCAAAGGACAACACTTTATTTTAATTTCTTTTAGAATTATTTATAAACTGAACTTCAGAACCCTATCAACTTGATTTATTTTTATTCAAACCAACCTAAACCTATGTGATTATTATGTGATGTTATATTGTTTGGTTGAATGTTGTATTTATTTTATTTTACTTTACTATATCAAAAAGACTACGACGCCGTCGAGGAGCCGGAGTACTTCCCCGAAGTCCCTCCCTCTCCCTTTGCTGAACAAGGCAAGTCACCAAACCAATCTTTTGAGCATATTGAACCCATGTTTGATTAAACTATCGCTAAAACTCATAGGCTATACATGCATTATTTAAATGAAACCCTTACAATATATTTATTTAGGATCCCCCGACCTTGATGTGCAACCCAAGCCATGCTATCTCGCCTAACCTCCTTGTCACCATATGATCAATGATATTAGCTAGTGTCCAATGTATTGACACGATCGGTATAGGATAAAAATGAGTCATAGCAAAATTGTTCTATTATATGATCCCCGTTACTTCTTATCCTTGGAAATTCTGTTGGTGATGAGTTATGGTTGTGAGTGTATGCATGGTGGGTTCCGGGTGCAAGCTAGGGCATTGGTCGGTAGCACCCGGGGCACTATAAGGACCGGTCTGAGGGATCCGTTGCAATACACTTACGTACTAACCACAAGTCTAGTGGGTAAGTCCTAACTAAGGTATGGGTTGTTCCAAACCGAGGCCACCATTTGGAGATGGGTCAAGTTGCACCTGCGGGTGACTTGTACCAATGTGGCGCAAAAGGGGGTGCGACGTTAGCCGGGATGCGGCCCGGCGCGCCGGCAAAACCTAGAGCGGGTGGTTATTGCTTGGAACATTTCATGCCGAGGTTTTGGCACGAGTTCCCGTGGTATGGGTCATCTCGTTTGGGATGAGTGTGTGCCTTGTGGGTACAGTAGTACATCTCTGATCAGAGTCTTAAATCTTTTCGAAAAGCCGAGCCCACGGTCAAGGGCGGGTTGCGTGACATCCCCCAGTTAGTTTACTTTGAATATGTATGTGCATGATGGATTGACATGTAAGGACTGTTGAGCGAGGTGGGGCTGACTGTACCCCTCGAGTTTGTTGATGTTGTTGATATCCATATTTACTTTTCCGCATGATTAAAATGTGATTACAATAAATGCAATAACTGGAACTACACTTTTCTGCAATGATAGCCATTACCCTTCCTTGTTTATTATCCTGCATTATTACTTGCATTTGCGGTGGCTTGTTGAGTACTTTTTGTACTCATACCCATTGAACACCTCAGAGGATGCCTACTTCGAAGACGTTCTGGAGTAGCGACCCAGTCGAGAAGAAAGATCCTGAAGAAGACGTTCGTCATGGAGAATTTTAATTATCTTTATTACTGTTTTTACCAAAACTTTGATGTAATAAATATGGTCTGCGTACCATGAATACTGCCGTATGTACGCTGTCGCATGATGAACCTCTTGTATTATTGTTTTTCTTATGAAATTCAATAATGTCTCGATTTGTTAAATCGGGGCGCTACAAGATGGTATCAGAGCCGACTCGACTGTAGGAAGCCAAACAGACCCGCCTAGCCATTAGCCACAGGAAATTATTTCTTGAAAATCTACTTTATAAACTTTGTTCCTCTCCTCACTTTTATTCAACTTGCTGTTTTGTAGATGCCTGTCTACCAAGTCCACAGCTACTGCTGCCACTACGAGGGCTTCGTCCGGGAGCTCCATATGATGCTCACCTTCCTCGGGTTCCTCTTCGAACCCGAATTCCAAGGAGTGTACCCCGACGAGTTCGCCGGGCCTTGCGACGTCTCCCTCACCGTCCACGGCTCCGGAGAACACCTGCCGCCCTACACCACAGCACTTGGAGGCTCGACTTTCAATGTCGCGTGCCAACGAGTCACCCTCCAGGCCCTCATGGAGCTGAGGATGATCTACGACGATCGTCTTCAGAACTCGTACTTCCGGCTTGTACCAAAGCGTACTCCCGGCGCCCACCGTAGCATCTACATCGGAGTTCACTCCGTGCGTGATCCGGTCATGGCCCGGCAGTCGCATCTTCTACAGGCCATGGACGATCTCCACACTGAGGTAGTGCTCGACGCTGACGAGCGCCATGAGGCGGTTGAGTTCCTTCGTGAAGAGACAATGAACTTGATCCAACAGAACGGCAAGTTGCAGCGCAAGATCATGCAGCTGCAGAAGGATATTGCGGAGATGGTTCCCCTTCTTCCAAGGAAGAAGAAGCCCATCCGTGAGCCCCTCCCTTGCCCCAAGAGGATCCCGCCACGACCCTCCCCCGCCAGACCCTCCACCAGCGCCCCTACACCACGCCCCGGCCTCGTCTCCGACTCCATCATCGAGAATTTTCTCGAACACACCATCCCTATGGAGCCGCGTACTCGTGGTTCTGAGAGCACGGAGACCGCCTCCGGTGGCGAGTAGGCGTTAGGAGTCGCTGTTTAAATAAAAAGCATGATTTTGTATGTGGTGCTACCCACGACGAGTGTGTTGTGGGTACAATAAGAACTTGATTGTAATGAACATTTTTACCACTTAATTTATATGCATGGACTATTCTTGTTAATTGTGTTGTCAACATTTTGCCTTATAACCTTATGAATTTAGAAGATGGCCGACCACCAGAACGCCGGCTCCAACAACGGAGCAGGAGGAAGCCGTGATGCGCCCGAGGGTGTTGTACCCAACTGGGGTGCAACGGGCCCGCGTCAGTCTGGGTCGCCCTCCGCCAACCACCCCACCTTGGCGGAAATGATGGCGAATCAGAACCAACTGATCACCGCCCTCCTCACTCAAATGCAGAACCAACAGGCTCAGTTGGACCGTCTGCAGAACGGGGAACCTGCCCCTCGCGCACCAGCCCCCGCACCCGCTCCGCAACTCTCGGAGTTTCTGCATGTGCGCTCGCCCATTTTCTCGAGCACCACCAACCCGATGGAGGCCAGAGATTGGCTTTGCACCATCGGAAAGAAGCTCGACCTCCTCCCCTGCACCGACCGGGAGCGAGTGGCCTTCGCCACTCACCAGCTTCAGGGTCCCGCCGCGGAATGGTGGGACAACTATCGTGAGTCCCAGCCAGAGGACCACGTGGTGACTTGGGCGGAGTTCACCATCGCCTTTCGTGCTGCCCACGTCCCCGCCGGTGTCATCGCGGTGAAACAGCAGGAGTTCCACGACCTGCAGCAAGGCAACAGGACCGTCATGGAGTACCTCCATGAGTTCAATCGCCTCGCTCGCTACACACCGGAGGAAGTGCGCACCGACGCCCTCCGCCAAGCCAAGTTCCTCCGGGGACTTAAGGATGAGCTGTCCATCCAGCTCGTCCCATGAGTTCAATCGCCTCGCCCGCTACGCACCGGAGGAAGTGCGCACCGACGCCCTCCGCCAAGCCAAGTTCCTCCGGGGACTTAAGGATGAGCTGTCCATCCAGCTCGTCGCCACCGACTACGCCGACTTCCAACGGCTAGTCAACAAAGCGCTCATCCAAGAGACTGAGCAGAACAGGCTGGACCTCAAGAAGAGGAAGATGATCGCCTTCAAGCATCATCAGGTGAACTCTCAGAGGCCCCGCTTCGTCCCTCCGCCACCAACGCCTGCCTACCATCCTCGGCCCGCCTACAGGCCACCTCATGCCGCCGGGTGATCCAACGCTGGGCATCCTCGCCCCACTCCACCAGCTCCGGCTGCTCAGCCGACGCCAGCCGCCAAGGCTCCGATCTTGAAGGATCGCCAAGGGAGGTCGGTCATCTGCTTCAACTGCCGCAAGGAAGGGCACTATTCGCACCAGTGTCCTCACCCCAAGCAGACCCAAGGCGCAGCACCCAACCAGGCGGTTCGTGCCCGCGTCAACCACATCAGCGCGGAGGAAGCTCAGGAGGCTCCTAAAGTCATGCTCGGTACGTTTACTGTGAATTCCGTACCGGCCAGTAATATTATTTGACTCTGGAGCAACACACTCTTTCGTCTCGGAAGATTTTGTGAAAACAAACGAACTGGACGTGCTCCCTCTACCCATTCCCATGGTGATTGCCACTCCCGGCAATAGGACCTTAGCCCGCTTATACAGCCCTAAGGTTCAAATTGACATCCAAGGAGTACTGTTTTGGGCCGAGCCAGTCCTCATCCAATGCACCGGACTCGACCTTATACTAGGGATGGATTTGTTGATGAAGCACAAGGGAGTGATCGACTGTGCCGGCAAGTCCGTCACGGTAACCAACCCTGAAGGCGCAGACGTCACCTTTCGGATGACCAGTCGCAAGCCGCTCGGAGCATCCCTTCGCTCGATAGCTCTTGAAGAGGTACCCATAGTCAAGGAGTTTGCGGACGTCTTCCCCGAAGACCTACCCGGAATGCCTCCCAAGCGGGACATCGAATTCAGAATCGAACTTGTCCCCGGGACCACTCCAATCTCCAAGCGCCCGTACCGGATGGCCGCTAATGAACTAGCTGAAGTCAAGAGCAACATCGAAGACCTAGAGCAAAAAGGGTATATCCGACCGAGTACCTCACCCTGGGGTGCACCGGTTATATTTTCCATGAAGAAGGACAAGACCAAGAGGATGTGCGTGGACTATAGAGCCTTGAACGACGTAACCATCAAGAACAAGTACCCATTGCCTCGGATTGACGACCTGTTCGATCAGCTGAAAGGATCCTCGGTGTTTTCCAAGATTGACCTCAGGTCAGGTTATCACCAATTGAGGATTAGGGAAGAAGACATACCCAAGACTACCTTCACCTCCCGCTATGGACTCTACGAGTACACCGTGATGTCGTTCGGACTCACGAATGCCCCGGCCTTCTTCATGAACATGATGAACAATGTATTCATGGAGTTCTTGGATAAGTTCATCGTGGTATTCATCGACGATATCCTCGTTTACTCCAAGACCAAGGAAGAACACGAGACTCACCTTCGTCTGACCCTCGGAAAGCTAAGGGAGCAGCAACTGTACGCCAAATACAGCAAATGCGAATTTTGGTCGTCTGAGGTGAAGTTCCTCGGCCATGTTATATCTGCCGGAGGAATAGCAGTGGACCCAACCACCATTGAAGCAGTAACCAACTGGCTGCAGCCCACGACCGTGACCGCGATCCAGAGTTTTCTCGGATTGGCCGGATACTACCGCCGGTTCATCGAGAATTTTTCCAAGATCGCCAAGCCTATGACCAGACTATTGCAAAAGGAAGTGAAGTTTGAATGGACCCCCGACTGCGAAGAAAGCTTCCAGAACCTCAAGAAGAAGTTGGTATCAGCTCCTATTCTGACTATGCCAGATATCCGGAAGGACTTCCACGTCTACTGTGATGCCTCTCGTCAAGGATTGGGATGCGTCTTAATGCAAGAAGGGAAAGTGATATCCTACGCCTCCCGACAGCTAAGGCCGCATGAGCTGAACTATCCGACCTACGACCTGGAATTAGCAGCCATGATTCATGCCTTGAAGATATGGAGACATTACCTTGTGGGAAATCGGTGTGAGGTCTTCACCGACCACAAGAGCCTCAAGTACATATTCACCCAACCAGATCTGAACCTCAGGCAAAGAAGGTGGTTGGAACTGATTAAGGATTATGACTTGGGCATCCATTATCATCCGGGCAAAGCGAATGTGGTGGCAGACACCCTTAGTCGAAAAGGGTACTGCAATGCCATCATGGTTCAGGACCAAGCTCCTTTGCTTTACAAGGAGATGGAAAAGCTAAACCTAGGAATCACCACTCGAGTATACCTCGCTGCCTTGGAGTCTCAGCCTGTCTTAATAGACCAGATCCGACAAAAGCAGAAGGAAGACTCGGACATCCTGGAGATCCAGCAGAACATGAGGAAGGGTAAAGCCCCCGGATTTCCGAGGACGAGCATGGTACCATCTGGTTCGGAAACCGGATCTGCGTACCCGACAAACTTGAATTGAAGACCCTCATCCTTCAAGAAGCCCACGATACTCTATACTCCATCCATCCCGAGAGTACAAAGATGTATCAAGACCTGAAGGAAAAATATTGGTGGGTCAGCATGAAGAGGGAAATAGCTGAGTATGTGGCCAAGTGCGACACATGCCGACGAGTCAAGGCAGAGCATCAGAGGCCTGCCGGACTTCTTCAACCTCTCAAGGTCCCTGAATGGAAGTGGGAAGAGATAGGAATGGACCTCATCACGGGACTGCCCAGGACCCAAGCTGGTCATGATTCTATCTGGGTGATCGTCGACCGACTCACCAAGGTAGCTCACTTCGTTCTGGTCAAGACAACCTACACCGTCGCCAAGTTGGCTGAGTTGTATATGACCCGGATCGTGTGCCTTCACGGAGTTCCTAAGAAGATTGTATCTGACCGCGGGAGTCAGTTTACCTCCAAGTTTTGGAAGAACCTTCAAGAGGAACTCGGCACCCGGCTGAACTTTAGCACCGCCTATCATCCACAGACCGACGGTCAAACCGAAAGGGTCAACCAGATATTGGAGGATATGCTTAGAGCTTGTGCTCTAGACTTTGGCGGAATGTGGGACAAGAACTTACCTTATGCAGAGTTCTCCTACAACAACAGCTATCAAGCCAGCCTGCAAATGTCCCCGTTCGAAGCACTCTATGGACGTAAGTGCAGAATGTCGTTGCTCTGGGATCAAACCGGAGAGTCGCAACTGTTTGGGACTGATTTATTAAGAGAAGCTGAAGAGAAGGTTAAGATCATAAGAGACCGATTGAAGGCAGCCCAATCCCGCCAGAAGAGCTATGCCGACAACCGTCGAAGAGACCTAGCCTTTGAGGAGGGCGATTATGTCTATCTCCGAGTCACTCACCTCCGTGGCACTCAAAGGTTCAACATGAAAGGCAAACTAGCACCCCACTACGTCGGACCTTTCCAGATCCTCCGACGGCAAGGAGAAGTGGCATATCAACTCGAACTGCCTCCATCCTTGGCAGGAGTTCATGATGTGTTCCACGTCTCTCAGCTGAAGAAGTGCCTCCGTGTACCCACCGAGCAAGCCGACCTTCAGCAACTCAATGTCCAAGAAGACTTGACCTACATAGAGAAACCCATCAAGATCTTGGAAACCAAGGAGAGAGTAACCAGAAGTCGCGTTGTTCGCTTCTGCAAGGTTCAATGGAACAACCATCCCGCCGAAGAAGCCACTTGGGAAAAGGAAGACGAACTGAAAGCCCAATATCCCGAGTTATTCGAGTAGCGTTCCAATCTCGAGGACGAGATTCTTTGTAAGGGGGATAGGTTTGTAACACCCCAAATTTTCAATACAATAAAAATATTATTAAATTCAATTTCCTGGAATATATATTTCTGAAAATACTTTAAATACCCTTTTATACCAAATTGAACTACAGCATAGAGTAGATGGCCAAATTAGGAGGTGAAACTTTTTGTACATGATCCTAAGACCAAGATGTATTTTTGAGAATTTTTATAAATTTTTACCAAGCAGGGAAGTAGCCCTATTATTTTAAATCAATTCTGCAATTATTTTTAATCAGAAAATAGTTTCAAACAGTATTGGGCCTCTCCCTCCTTTCTCTCTCTCCCGGCCGGCCAAGCCCGTTACCTCGCGCGCCTTAGGCTGACAACCCGACCCCACCTGTCGGCGCCGATTTCCTCCTCTCACGCGCGCACCCGACACCCCGGCCCCACCTGTCGGCGCCAACCATTCCCTCTCGCGCCCGAGCTCGGCCCCACCCGTTAGTCGCCACCCTCGCTCGCCCGCGCCCGCCGACCAGTGGCCCCCGCCTGTCAGCTTCATCATCAACCTCGCGCCAGGCCCACCCTAATCCCGCCGGCGAGAACTTCACCTCGGATCCCCTCGCCGGCTCCCCCTCCTGTTAAACCGACGCCAGCAATTAACTCCCTGAGGCCCACCGACCATTTAAACACATAAAGGCACGCGTTTAAGCCCCCGGGAACGCAGTGCCGTGCATGGCCGAGCCCTCGCTGCCGACTTAAACCCTCCCTCATCTTTCCTTGCATGCGAGCCCCCTCCGACGCCCTATTTAAACCCCCGGCCTACGCCGCGTTCGACCCCCACGCCCACTCGCTTCGAGAACGAACAGAACACCTGCGATTCGCATTTTAGTGCTCCCCTTCTGCTTCGTCTCCGGCCGCCGTTCGCCCTCGCCTCAGACCACCTCTGTCCACGCCCTCGCCACCGTCGTGAACGCAAGGACGACCTCGACCTCGGCCACCCCTCCGCCGACGTCGAACCCCGCCGGAACACCATCGACGATGAGGAGCCCGAACAGCTTCGTCGTCTACCCTCGCCGCCGACCGCTTCCCGTCGACCCCTCGCCTCACCTAAGGTACCGTCGTGACCGCCGTAGTGCCCTCTTTCCATTTCTAGGCTTAGATAGGACCCTAGTCGCTCACCGTGGCCCCTAGCCCGCTCGCCGTCGCCAGAGAAGACGATCGGCACGGGTCGAGTACCCTTGCCATGTCGGATCTGATCCCGACCGTGCGATCGCGATCGGATGGCGCGTGTGAGCCCACGTACGCGATCTAATCCGCACCGTTGGATCTGGTCAAAGCGTTACGTTTTAATCTCGCGCGTCCATTTCCATTTAAAACCCGCGATCAATCTCGTGCGTCAACGTAGTACCCTTTCGCACGTTTTAATCCTGGCCGTCCATTATAACTTAAGCGCCCCGCCTCGCCTGCGCACGTTGGATCTGGATCCAACGGTCCAGATCGACCCGGTGCACGCGCACAGCGCGCGGGTTCACCGTGGACCCGAGGTGTTTAAAAATTGAAAATGAATTTCAGAAATACTTTTAAACTTGTAAAATTAATATCTGGCGCATTTGAACTCTAAAAATTGTCATTCCAATTTCAGAAAATTCATAATATTATTCTCTACATGTTTATGCAATAAAACAGTAGGTTTACTTTGGACATTTCATGTTTATTTAAATGAACATTTAAATACCCTTAGGTTAAAAATGTAAATTTAACTATTTAAATTCCAGTAAAGTTTGTATTTATTTATTTCCTGTTGATATGAACAAATCACTAAGTTTTCTATGAAACTTTCATTTTTAAATTTATTAGAGAACTTAAAAATGAGAATAACCCCTTTTAAAACCCTCTTTCAAAGGACAACACTTTATTTTAATTTCTTTTAGAATTATTTATAAACTGAACTTCAGAACCCTATCAACTTGATTTATTTTTATTCAAACCAACCTAAACCTATGTGATTATTATGTGATGTTATATTGTTTAGTTGAATGTTGTATTTATTTTATTTTACTTTACTATATCAAAAAGACTACGACGCCGTCGAGGAGCCGGAGTACTTCCCCGAAGTCCCTCCCTCTCCCTTTGCTGAACAAGGCAAGTCACCAAACCAATCTTTTGAGCATATTGAACCCATGTTTGATTAAACTATCGCTAAAACTCATAGGCTATACATGCATTAGTCAAATGAAACCCTTACAATATATTTATTTAGGATCCCCCGACCTTGATGTGCAACCCAAGCCATGCTATCTCACCTAACCTCCTTGTCACCATATGATCAATGATATTAGCTAGTGTCCAATGTATTGACACGATCGCTATAAGATAAAAATGAGTCGTAGCAAAATTGTTCTATTATATGATCCCTGTTACTTCTTATCCTTGGAAATTCTGTTGGTGATGAGTTATGGTTGTGAGTGTATGCATGGTGGGTTCCAGGTGCAAGCTAGGGCATTGGTCGGTAGCACCCGGGGCACTATAAGGACCGGTCTGAGGGATCCATTGCAATACACTTACGTACTAACCACAAGTATAGTGGGTAAGTCCTAACTAAGGTATGGGTTGTTCCAAACCAAGGCCACCATTTGGAGATGGGTCAAGTTGCACCTGCGGGTGACTTGTACCAATGTGGCGCAAAAGGGGGTGCGACGTTAGCCGGGATGCGGCCCGGCGCGCTGGCGAAACCTAGAGCGGGTGGTTATCGCTTGGAACATTTCAAGCCGAGGTTTTGGCATGAGTTCCCGTGGTATGGGTCATCTCGTTTGGGATGAGTGCGTGCCTTGTGGGTATAGTAGTACATCTCTGATCAGAGTCTTAAATCTTTTCGAAAAGCCGAGCCCACGGTCAAGGGCGGGTTGCGTGACATCCCCCAGTTAGTTTACTTTGAATATGTATGTGCATGATGGATTGACATGTAAGGACTGTTTAGCGAGGTGGGGCTGACTGTACCCCTCGAGTTAGTTGATGTTGTTGATATCCATATTTACTTTTCCGCATGATTAAAATGTGATTACACTAAATGCAATAACTGGAACTGCACTTTTCTGCAATGATAGCCATTACCCTTCCTTGTTTATTATCCTGCATTATTACTTGCATTTGCGGTGGCTTGTTGAGTACTTTTTGTACTCATACCCATTGAACACCTCAGAGGATGCCTACTTCGAAGACGGTCTAGAGTAGCGACTCAGTCGAGAAGAAAGATCCTGAAGAAGACGTTCGTCATGCAGAATTTTAATTATCTTTATTACTGTTTTTACCAAACTTTGATGTAATAAATATGGTCTGCGTACCATGAATACTGCCGTATGTACGCTATCGCATGATTAACCTCTTGTATTATTGTTTTTCTTATGAAATTCAATAATGTCTCGATTTGTTAAATCGGGGCGCTACATGAACCCCCCGCACCACGAGTTCGGCCCCCAATGGACGAACCCTTTGCACAACGAGCTCGGACCCCAATGGCGGAACTCGGCTTGACTTTGGACGAACCTTCCGGTAAGAAGCTTCGGCTCACAATGGCCAGACATACCTTCGCCCTAGCAGGACCCTTCACTAATATGGTGCGAAATACTGTCTACATGGCCGAACCCCCCTCCGGGCAATGGGTTTGGCTCACAGTGGGCGAAGCCACTGGAACCACCAATGCCTCCACCATACAATTGGGCGGGGACCCCGTGGGCTCCGTACACCTCGCTCCCCGAGTACTCTTCGCAGAATAATGTTGCCCCCTGTTATCCTTCTGAGTATTATAACTGGTAGGGTAATACAAACGCGGCAAAGGGAGACATCATCCACATGCTGTCCGTAGTACCTTCGAACCGACTCACACAGGACAGAGCCAAGGAAGATGGATGTGAAGAGGCGAAGGAGAGGGACTCCGAAGCAACACAGTCAAAGTAGGGTCTTAGGAAGTCCCAATCCCGAAGGCCCCCTCACCGAAGCCCAAAGGAGGTAAGTCCACTAATCTAGCCTACGCCAGCGCCGGAGTCCAGTCCAATCGGCCGAATGAGGCCGGTCCGACCGACAGGGTCCATAGAAAAGTGCCCACTAATTATAAAAAATGTGAGGCCGACCTGGGTGGTGCCCCTTCGGCCAGAAATCATAGAAACAGGGTAGTTGCACCTGGTACCAAGACACAACCATCTTGGGCTCCTCCAGGCATGTCCAAATCACAGAAAAAAGTCTCTACAACGCCTACGGTCACAAGAGATGCGCGAGAAGAAGGCCGAGGATGAATGAGTCGCCATCTTTGAGGAGATCCGCCCTTGGCCAGCTACAAGACAGGTATGGAGGATCAAGCCAGTTTAGATAACCAACCCGGCTCCTAGTCTGAGCGACGACGACGATGACATGCTTGACGAGGACTACATGCCCGTCTCTGAGTGGCCCGCACCTCTGGCGATGGACATCAACATCCTCATGCTGCCCACCGAATTCGCTCTACCACAAGACGAGGCTGAAGTCGCTCAGCTGAACCTTGACCCACGCAATGCTATTTTTGAGAAACCCGAGGATACGGCTCGCCACCCGAAGCCTCTCTACGTCAGGGGTCACATTGACGGGAAGCCAATCTCAAGAATGCTTGTCGACGGTGGCACCACTGTTAACTTAATGCCTTACTCTCTGTTGAAGAATATTGGTAGGGGCGAGGAAGACTTAAAAAGGACTAACCTAATGCTCAACGGCTTCAACGACGAGAGTTCTGAGGCAAAGGGTGTACTCTCCATGGAGCTAACAGTAGGTAACAAGACATTGCCAACAACATTCTTCGTCGTTGTCGTGCAAGGTAACTACAGCGTACTGCTCGGGTGCGACTGGATTCATGAGAATTTCTCTATTCCTTCTACTTTGCACCAATGCTTGATACAGTGGGACGGAGACAACATTGAGGTCATACCAGCAGACACTTTGGCCCAGGTACCATTGGCCGATGTGTCCATTGACTCCATCCACAACAAAGTAGGGTGTCTATCAGGTAGGGACCTTTCGGATTATTACTTCATTAGTGTGTCCGGAGGACGCTTCATACCCGTGTATGTAAAGCCGGCTGGTGTAGCACGGCTATTTTTAAATTAGTAATCATGTCTAGTAAAGGTAATCTTGATTGGCTAAAGTCTCGTGTAGAGAAATATTAGTCTTCTAAAGACGATATTGTTGAGGCCATTGAAGATTTTAGCGAAGTAGAGAAATTAGGATAGGGTTTTGCGTCGGCCAATCCTTTAGAAGAAGTCGACATAGGCAATGGTAGCATTCCAAGGCCAACCTTTGTAAACTAAAATTTACAGGATGATGAGAAGGCCAAAGTAATAATGTTGTTTCAGTCATACGTTGATTTTTTCGCATGGGAGTATAGCGAGATGCCCGGATTAAGCCACGAGATCGTGGAGCATTGGCTACCTATCAAACCCGGGTTTATGCCTTATAAACAACCCCCTTATCGCTTTAATTCGGCCATGTATGATAGAGTTAAAGAAGAAGTAGAATGATTACTCAAAGCTGAGTTTATTAGGCCATGCAGGTATGCCAAATGGGTCACTAATATTGTGCTTGTAGAAAAGAAAGGGAGCGGCAAAATACGAGTTTGCATTGATTTCAGGGATCTGAACAAGGCACTCCAAAAGATGAGTATCCCATGCCGATAGCCGACATGTTGATCAACAATGCCTTAGGACACAAGGTACTAAGTTTTCTCGATGGCAACGCTGGTTATAATCAAATTTTTATGGCTGAAGAGGACGTCTACAAGACAGCCTTTCGATGCCCTGGTTTTGTCGACTTGTTTGAGTGGGTCATTATGACTTTAGGTTTAAAGAATGATGGCACCACATATCAATGTGCTATGAACATAATATTTCATGACTTGCTAGGAGTTATGTTAGAAGTTTACATAGATGATGTTGTAGTCAAATCAAATGCTATGGGAAACCGCATAGCCGATTTGGGAGTTTCTTTTGATTGGATGTGTTAGTATGGCTTAAAAATGAACCTGCTCAAATATGCTTTTGGCGTGTCGGCAGGCAAGTTCTTAGGATTCATGATTCATGAAAGAGGTATAGAAATTGATCCTAAGAGGCTCAAAAAGATTAGGAACTTTGCAGCACCGACGTGCAAAAGGGATGTGCAAAAGTTGCTAGGCAAGATGAATTATTTACATTGCTTTATATCTAACTTGTCTAGAAAGATCGATGCTTTTGTCCCTATACATCGGCTAAATAATGAAGCCGAGTTCACGTGGGGGGCAAGTCAGCAAAGCGCCTTTTAAAAAAATCAAAGAGTGCTTGTCATCACCACCCGTGGTGAGAGCACCAAAAGTCAGAATCTCGTTTTGGCTATACATCGCTACAGAAGATAGTGTGATAGGAGCCGTGCTGACTCAAGAGGTGGAGGGGAAAGAGTACAACATCACATTCTTGAGCCGACGTCTACTAGACGACGAAACCAGGTACGTGTTTGTGGAGCGTTTGTTTTTATCACTTTATTACACATGTACCAAATTACGTCACTATCTTCTTCCTAGCACATGTATTGTTGCTTGCCAAACCGATGGCATAAAGTACATGTTGCAAAAGCCGATTCTAGGTGGGAGAATCAGGAAGTGGGCTACACTTTAATGGAATATGTTGGGGGAAAATACTCCATCTTTGGGGTTATTGCTGTAACAAGACAAAGGCAGGTGATTGAATCAAAGGTTCCTAGCATGTAACTCCGGGATTACATTGGATCAAGTTCGAAGTATGGAGGTGAACTCTAGTTCAGAGTATATCTTCGAACTTGGACTCTTCCGAGAGCCTTCCTGCCAGCTAGGATGGAAGACTTATCTTTTTTCTCATTAGATTAGTCTTTTACCATTTTAGCCCTATTAAGGGTACCGAATAGTTTTCACTATGTCGGTTGTAACAGAGGGATAAAAGGGTCGTTTCCTTAATGTTTGGGCCTATAAATACCTCCCGTTTTACCCTGTAATGAGGACCGAATACAAGTTATTCAATACACATCTTCGAACTGTTTTGAGTTATTATCCACTCGGAGGCTCAAAATAGTTTATTTCGCAAACACTTTGTTTGTCAGTTTCTAACTTTCAGAAACCTGTTAGCGTAATCTTTTACGACAACAGTTGGCGCCATCCGTGGGGATCAGTCCAAAAAACTTCGTTCTCTACCAAATTCTCAAACCATGCCTCCCAAGCAGAGTGCAGGTGGTAGTCCTACTCGGAGGTCCCCTCGGACCTCCGGAGTAAGATCTTCAAACACGGTCGAGGTCGGAGGACCTTCGGTAATTCCTCCACCTCAGACCCCCAAAGGGATTCCCCTTCCTCGAGCATACGGAGTTCCTCCCCCAACTCCATCTATACTTCGGCCAGCCGGAGTCCCTCTTCCCCTCAAGTTCCACTTCGAACTGATGCATACAGTTCTCAAGACCCGGAAGGTCATTCCGGAGGAGATGAAGATGGTCTTGGTGATATGGCCGCTCAAATGGCCAGTCTCCAAGCTGAAGTAGCAAGGTGGCGGCAAGAAGCCACAGATAGGCTTCGTTCTCAGGCCACCCCAGTCATCCCCGAAGTTCCCGAAGACGATGAACTTCCTTATCCCGAAGCCCCGGAGAACGCTTCCTTTGACACCGAATCTCCGCTACATCCTGAGTTGCAGAAAGTGCGCTTCGACCCTAAGTTCAAACCTTCGAAGCTTTGTAAATATTCTGGAAATGTAGATCCTGGAGAGTTCGCCCGCTCTTATGCATTAGCAATTGAAGCCAGCGGGGGAGTGCGAGACACTACGGCCAAATGTTTTCCCCTAGCTCTCGAAGGAGTGGCACTATGGTGGTTCTGGTCTCTGAAGCCAGGATCTATTAGATCATGGGGGGAGTTGAGTAAGAAGTTCGTGAGCAACTTTCAGGGTACCTTCGTACCCCCAATGTCAACAGGAAGTCTTTTCCAGGTGAAGCAGCTCCCCGGAGAGACCTTAAGACAGTATTTCAAGCGCTTCGCTCATACGAAGTCGCAAATTCGAGGGTTAACTATGTCTTCTGTAGTTGACGCAGCTCGAGAGGGAGTTATTTATGCGGGCCTCCTTGATAAACTTCACAGGAAAAATATATCTTCTATTGCCCAGGCCTTCTTCTGCTGTGTCCATGGTGAGAATCGAAGTCACGCAACTGATGCGTGCAAATATATACTTGCCTTAAGAGGTGAGTACTTGGAAAGAACTTCGGGTCGAGGCACTACTGACTGAGTTCCGACCGAAGTGCGTCCGGGGCCTCTTCAGGCCGTGGCACAGATAGAGAACTTCGATCCTGCAAGACAGCCTCTAGTGGTCAATGTTATGCCACCTCCAAAGCAAGAAGATGGTCAAGATCGAGGAAAAAGAGTAGTCCTCCCCATCTCCGGAGGAGGGACCCTCAGAAGTATGTCGAAGAGGCAGAGAAGAGAATATGTTAGAGAAGTGGGCCATATTGGAACCTCTTCGTCTGCAGCTGCTATGCCTGAATGGTCCCATGTGCCGATATCTTTTTCTGCAGATGATGCAGCTGGTATAAAGTTTCCACATGTAGAGCCACTCGTCATCACTGTAGACATAGCAGGGACCGAGGTCCGGAGAGTGCTAATCGACGGAGGGAGTTCAGCAGATATTATCTTTGTCCAAGCTTTTGATCAACTCTGCATCTCCAGGAAGCATCTGCTCCCAGCAACCCGTCCTTTGCAAGGCTTCGCAGGACCCCCTCTCGATGCCCTCGGGCAAATTTACCTGGAAGCTACTTTAGGATAAGGGCTATTGGCCAGGACGGAGGAAGTAATTTTGATGTTGTGGATGCCCCATATGCATACAATGTTATCTTCTGAAGGGGCATGCTGAATCAATTCGGAGCTGTGGCGCATCATAATTACTTGTGTATGAAGATGCCCACACAAGCGGGAGTGCTTACTATTTTTGGAGATCAAGCCACCGCGCGAAGAGCGGAGTATGGTCATGGCCCTCCTCTTGACCCGAGATAGGTGAACAGCGTGCAAGATAACCTGGAAGATTCTTCTGCTCCTAGCGAATCTTCGAAGAAGTCCTTCCCAAGGCCAAGCCCTGAAGGAGAGATTGCAACGAAGGTTATTGTCAAAGATGACAAGGAATATTCATTTCAATTCGGAAAGGACTTACCTCCAGAAGTCGCTACTTCGTTAGAGAAAGTAGTTGAGGAGAATTTAGATGTCTTTTATTGGTCTGATGAAGACATCACCGGAGTCAGTCGGGATATCATTGAACACAGTTTACTCGTGAACCCAAAGGCTCGGCCTGTTCGGCAAGGACTCAGGAAGCTGTCTACGGAGAGGGCTATCCTTGCCAAAGACGAAGTGGAAAAGCTGCTGAAGGCTGGGATTATCAGAGAAGTGGCTCATACGGAGTGGTTAGCCAACCCAGTCTTTGTTAGGAAGAAATCTTCTGGGAAGTGGCGCATGTGTATTGATTTTACATCTTTGAATAAAGCATGCCCCCGTGACCCCTACCCCATGCCTCGAATTGATCAATAGGTTGACTCTACTACCGGTTCGGAGTTATTAAGCTTCCTCGACGCGTACTCCGGCTATCACCAAATCTGGCTAAAGCGCGAAGATGAAATCAAGACAAGCTTTGTAACTCCTTCGCGAGTGTTCTGTTATGTAAGAATGCCCTTTGGCTTAAGAAATGCAGGGGCTACTTTTCGAGGTTAATTGCTAAGGCTCTAGGTCATCAATTAGGTCGCAATGTAGAGGCCTATATGGATGATATTGTAATAAATAGTGCTTTAAAGCACCAACATAGCCTAGACTTAGCAGAAACATTCAACAGCCTTCGGGCATGTGGGATCCGTCTTAACCCCAAAAAATGTATCTTCGGGGCGCAAGCTGGAAAGTTGTTAGGGTATCTAGTTTCAAGCAGAGGGATCGAAGCTAGCCCCACTTAGATAACTGCGTTGCAAAGGATGGCTCCCCCGGATAATTTAAAGCAAGTGCAAAAGCTGACTGGTCATCTTACAACACTTAGTAGGTTTTTGGCAAGGTCTGCGGAGAGAAGTTTGCCCATTTTAAAATCATTGAAGGGGTCCGAAGATTTTGCATGGACACCGGATTGTCAAAAGAGCTTCGAAGATATTAAGAATTATCTCAGTAACCTCGCTACACTCACGATGCCTATTGCGGACGTAACCCTACTCCTCTACCTTGCAGCTACTGGCTCCGCTGTCAGTGCAGTCCTTGTCAGAGAGGTTGATTTCAATGGGAAGTTGGTTCAAAATCCAGTTTATTTTGTGTCCGAAGCATTGTCCGGAGCTAAAACAAGATATTCCGAGCTTGAGAAGTTCACTTATGCTCTGATAATGGCTTCGAGGAAGTTAAGGCATTATTTCTTAGCCCATAATGTAATTGTACCAACTTCATATCCCTTGGGAGATATGCTCCGAAGTAAGGATTCTACAGGAAGGATAGGAAAGTGGGTCGTTGAATTAGCACCTTTTGGCATATCCTTCGTGGCAAGAACAGCAGTTAAGTCACAGGTGTTGGCGGACTTTGTGGCAGAGTGGACTCCCCCTGCAGCATGGGCTCCGGAGAAGCCAAGTGAAGGAATTTGGACCATTTACTCCGATGGAGCTTTCCAAGCATCTGGAGCCGGTGTCGGAGCAGTGATAATTTCGCCTTCAGGGCAAAAAGAAATGTACTCCACAAGACTCAACTTTAAGTCTACCAATAATACAGCGAAGTATGAAGGAATTTCTAGGACTTCGAAAGGCACGTGCTTTAGGGGCTACAAGAGTTGTTATTAAGACAGATTATCAAATTGTAGCAGGGCACGTAGACAAGAGTTTTCAAGGTCGGCATCCACAGCTCGTAAAATATTTGGAAGAGATCCGTAAGATCGAAGCATCATTTAAAGGGATTTCTATTCGGAGTATACCCAGAGCAGAAAATGTGCAAGCTGATATCTTGGCAAAAGCCACAGCCGGAGCTATGGACATTCCAGAAGAGGCTTTTTATGAAGAACTCAGTATACCTTCGGTGCCACAGATCCCTTCTGCGGAAGTCCTTTGCATTCCAAGTACAGATTGGCGAAGTTCAATTATGAAATTGTTGCAAGGAGAAGCAAGTATGTCTGAAGGGCCACAACTTTCGAGGTTGAAACTTAGAATTTGGAATTATCATATAATCAAAAATATTTTGTACAAGGCCAGAGTATGTTCCCCTTTGCTCTGATGTATATCTCAAGCCGAAGGTCAAGAAACTCTCCGAGAAATTCATGAAGGACTCTGCGGTAGCCATTTGGCCCCTCGAGCTTTGGCAGGAAAGACACTTCGCCAGGGGCTTTATTGTCCTACAATAGTAGCTGATGCGGAGAGCTTAGTCCGCACTTGCCAAGGATGTCAGTGGATGGGACGAAGAAGTCATCGCCCACCAACAACTCTTCAAGTCATTGCTCCAGTATGACCCATGGCCAGATGGGGCATGGATCTTATTGGCCCGTTCCCAATAGCAAAAGGAAATTTGAAATTCGCAGTGGTAGCAATTGAGTACTTTTCCATGTGGGTCGAAGTAGAACCCCTAACAGCTATCACTTCGAATAATGTACAGAAATTTTTCTGGAAAAATATCATATGCCGATTCGGAGTACCTCGACAACTGACAGTTGACAATGGAACACAATTCGATGCAGAACCCTTCAGGAAATTTTGTGAAGATCTAGGCATCCAATTATGTTTTGCTGTAGTAAGACATCCTCAGTCTAACGGAGCTATTGAAAGAGCCAATGGTAATATCTTGTCAGGGCTGAATCGAAGAATAGTGAGATTGGCAAAAGGATTGTGGACCGAAGAGCTCCCAAAGATTCTATGGTCCATTCGGACAACTCAGACAAGGTCTACCGGTTTCACTCCTTTCAGACTATTATTCGGAGATGAAGCTATGACACCGACGGAGCTTAAAGGAGGATCCCTTCGCAACACCGAACTGGAAATAGAAGCAGAAAGGCAAACTTCGCTTGATTTAACAGAAGAGAAAAGACTTCGAGCTGTCGCCAATTTGTCAAAGTATCAGCAGCAAATGAAGACTTGGTTCGACCCGAAGGTTAAGATTAATGAACTTAGTCCGGGTCATCTCGTTTTGCGAAGTATTGTAGCGCTAGGGAAATTAGGAAATAAGTGGGAAGGTCCATACATAATTGTCCGCTCAGGGCGCCCTAGTTCTTTTAAGTTGGCTAATTTGGAAGGCGAAGAGTTAGCGCATACATGGCTTGCGGAACACCTAAAGCGATATTTCACATAGGGGCTCCTTGTAATCATTTGTAAACACCTTCCGAATCAATAAAGCTTATGATTCAGATAATGCCTACCCCCAAATACTTCCCACTTCTAGTGGACGCACTGGAATAGCGAAGTTGACTGGGAGGGAAGTGTCATTAATTTGAATCATCTTTTTGGACTTCGGACCACTGGTCCGAAGCTCCCGATGAGGTGGGAAAGTCACTGAGAAAACGGATTCCAAGCCACCGGCTTGAAAGCATCTGTAAAAAGAGTCGAAGGAGACCAAGTAATGTGGATTCCAAGCTTCGGCTTGAAAGCATCCGTAAAAAGAGTCCAAGGAGGCCACTGCGAATTCCAAACCACCGGTTTGATAGCATTCGCAAAAAGAGCTGAAGGAGGCCAAAACAAAACAGAGTTTGAGCTGATAAGCTTCGAATATCTGTGAAAAGAGTCCAAAGTGACCAATCGTTTGGGACACTAAAGTGTCCGGAAAGTTGTCCGAAGTGATTTCTTTCAAAGCAAAAGGTACTAAGTTACCAGTTTTCAGACTTCAAGTAGTCGAAGACACTTTATAAGATTTTAATCAATCTTTAAATTGCTGAGGGGCTCCAAGCCTCCAAAATTGTACTCCTAAGTTTTTCTTTGCGCCTAACCATCTTTGACTATAGTTCGAAGTTGCTTACGCTTAAAGAGGGGCTGGGAAGTAAGGAGACAATTTTGAAAATCGATATTTATTATCTGAACAAAATACAATTACATCACGAAAAATCGGTATCTATGCCAAGAAGGAATCGAAGACCGCTTCAACCTCTAGAGCTATTGCTAAGGTTGGAACGACTAGTTCTAGAGCCGGGAGTTCTAACAACTTTACGTTTAACTCTTCTACCTCCCTTCGAAGCTCTAAAATCTTTCTGTTCTTGTTGAAGCTCGGCCCAAGTTCAGAGTCGTTCGGGGCTCCTTTCCCAGCTTCCAAGTTCTTTAGGTCTTTTCCCCTGAGCTTCAACATTACCTTCATCTTCGGACCATGCAATGTCTTCAGAAGATGAAGTTTCCAAGTTAACTTCTTTTTCTTCCTCTTTAATATAAGATAGTATATCTTTACATATTTCGGGTGCAATTGCACTGGAGCTATCTCGAGGAACTAAAAAATCGAGGTCGCTTGTGAAGTTTTAAAAGGTCGAAGGTAGCCCATAATAGGCGGAGTTCTTCGGTAATGTTTAACACTTCGATATCATCCATATGAGGTGAAGCCTAAAAACACGATAAGCAAAATTTCATTCATAATGTATAAAAAACATGATTCTTTACATAGTCAGGATCCTAAAACAAGTCTAGACCTGCGGGTTTGGCGGAGGCTGGCTGCTCGAGGCTTGCGACAAAGCTTGCTTCTAGCGTTGTCCTTCATCAATCCAAGCCTTGATCGCAGTACGACCTTCAGCTCTCCATGAAGTTTGGAAGGATTGCCAAGCAGCGGCCACGTCTTCAGAAGGGTTAAGAAGCCGACTTTCATCGAAGGTAATGGGAGCTGCCCCTGCATTAGGAGTTATCGATATTCCCAGATCCTCGTAGTAATGAAGTACGCCGAGAGCATCCACTTGTCCGGAGATTTCTCCATACCGAATGCCTGCCATCTTCATCGTCTTCGCATCTCCTTGGATCATTTTAACCATCGAAGCAGGGAGACGTTGTCATTTGAAGGAAGTGTCCCAGTAGTACCGAAGTACTCTAGAAAACCTAGGAGTTGGATCATGACCTCCGCAGCTACCTTCTCCGATTTTAGCTTATCTTCAAGTAAAGCGTCCTTCGCCGAAGTCAACTCCTCCACCACAGCGGAGAGCCTAGCTGCCTCCGTAGCTAAAGAATTTTTCTGGTTAAGCAGGTGGCTAGCCTCCTCTGCAGCTTTGGCTTTTTCCTCCCGGAGCTTGACAAGTTCAGCCCCCGCCGTAGCATGCTCCGCCCGCATCTTTTCTATTTCTGCCCGAAGCACAATTTGTTCTGCTTCGAGCTCCTTATTCGCAGTTTCCAAGCTTTGTCTGGCCCTCCGCTCCGCTGAGACCATGTTTTCTAAGTGGGAAACTCGACCTTCGGAAATGTTAAGATTTCGCTGAAGAGCAGTAATTTCTTCTCGAAGGCGAAGGCTTCCTCGCTCATTTGAGACAGCCGTAGCTCGGGCCAAGACTATTTGCTACAAAGAAGAAAAATCAAGGTGAGAAATTATTTGTAGGTAAGATTAATTTTTTTTGTAGATACTTCGTGCCTAGTACGCTGCAGGCTCCATGGCGGCGTTGAGCTCCGAACCCTCTGCTTCGCTCAGGATGGCTACCAAGTCCGTCTCCCCGACTTCACGGCTAGCTCGATCCAAAGGCTCGAGCAAAGTCCGAAGTCCGGTTCTTCGCTCCAAGAAAGGAGCTAGAAGAGGGAGCATAGACAAAGCCCTCTGGTCGTCTTCGTTCGGCGAGGGGTCGGAGCGCTGAGCTGTATTCTCAGGAACTTCAGCAGACTGGCCCCCTCTGTAGATTGACCTCCGTCTATTGATTCAGATGGAGTTAATCCTGAACTCGGAGCAGGGAGGGGGTCCATTTTTCCTTTACCTTTTCCAGGTCCCATTTGGGTGATTTCTGGAATTGGCTCCGAAGTTGCTGAAGCCCCGAGAGTTGCATCTTCGGGATGAACCTCTTCCATATGAACAGGCCCTGTTGAGGCAAATGTATTATACATTGTATAATTTTGTAGGAAAAAAGAACAAAGGGATTATGCAAAGCTTACCTTCGAAGTCTTGTTGACGGGTGAGCATCGGGCTGCTTGGGGGGTCAAAAGCTACCCCAAAGTCTTCGTCGGAGTCAGAATTCACGACTAAAGCTTCGACTGTTGGAGCCTCTTTGGGAGCTGCAGTCGTTGCTTCGTCCAGAATCAAAGTTGATTCTGCAGCAACTTCGGTTCCACCTTCGTTCATAGGGGCTTCATCACGCGGCAAGTCTTCTTGAGCAGCCGAAGTTTCAACTTGCCCGAAGTTGCTTGGAAACTCCGGCACGTTTGCAACATTGCCGTTGTTTGCATCTGCTTGGGCTTCATCCTCATCAATTAGGTCCACAAGAAGTCTACCTTCATCCTCCGAGGAATCGGAGACCGAAGCCACCAGACTTGGAGGCGGAGCAGCTCTTGTTTTTCGGGCTACCTTCTTTGATGGAGTCTTGACGGGGGCTGAAGTTCCAACTTCTGCCTTCCTTTTCTTAGGTCCTTTCTCCGAAGGAACCCAATCCAAAAGAGGAGGGGGAACAACTTCGAGTAACCCCCATACTCGGTTGAACCGTTCCCAAGTACCTACTAACTTAATCCTCCATTCTTTCTCGGCCGGAGTCGGAACTCCGAGAATTTTCTCCGAAGCTCGCACAATTTGCCCCGAAGTCATAGGAGCTAGAGAGGCTGAAAGATAAGTTGACATTGGTTATTTCTTCAAATAAATATATATGAAACATGTTGTTTCCGAAGTTACCTACAGGGCTCGAGCTCGAAGAGATCTTTCGGAGGCCGCCCTCCGGATCTTCCTCGAAGGTGATTGGCCAGTTGGCCATCAGAGGGGGATCTGAAGTCCGATGAACTCCTCTGCTAGATCCCGCATGCTCAGACGGTGGCTAATGCGTTGAAGTAGGCTAAGGCGAGCTTCGAGCTGGCCTTGATCCAGGTGGACAAGGGCTTCCCTCCGGAAGTTTATGTCCCGTAGAGGTCCCGCTAGTCGGTTTCCTGTCCCAACTTCAGCGTAAAACCAGTGGAGGATCCAATCCGTATACCACCTGGCATTGATGGCCTTGGCTGGAAATCGAAGAGCGTACTCATCTCAAAGCCGAAAGTTAATACTCCCGAAGGCCACCACCATCTTTTCACCTCCGGGGCCTATGAAGGTCTTGGGCTGGCAAGAAGCTCGGTGTAGGGCTGCGAAGATTTTTTCTCTTCCTTCGCAGCCTTCAGCCCGCAATGCCCATTCGAAGATGGCGAGACGTGCTATCGTGTTCGGAGAGAGTTGGGGGAGAGTAACATGGAATAAATCCAGTACCTTAGCCAGGAAGTCGACAGCCAGGAGCCCTAATCCTGCTTTGAAAAGGCTTCGAAGACAACCACTTCTCCGGGCCTTGGCGAAGGAATAGCTTCTTTTCCAGGTTTGCGGATCACAATCTCCGAACTAATCTTCCCTTCTATCGCTGCCGCGAGCGACTAACTCTTGCAGGTTGAAGGTCCCAGTTGGTAAGATTGATCCGCATACTTCGACGATGCCAGAAGGAGATCATGAGGACCATCATATTGAGGATTTCTTCCTGGCGCCGCCATTGGCGCTGCTACTGCCGCTGTCGGAGTCATTGTCGCTGATGTTGCCGCCGCTGCTACTGCCGCGGCCTGCTGCCGAGCCAAGGCTGAAGCCGCCCCAGGAACTTTGAAACTAGTCTTCGCCATGGAACTGCTCTGGTGTTTCAAGGAAGAAGATGGAGGCTAGGTTTTGTTTGCACTAAAGCGGTGAGAAGAGTACTCGAGAAGGGGCTGGGCTCTCTATTTATAGCCCAGGCCATGATTTTTTTTACCATTTGTATCTGCCGTTTCGCATTCTTAACCGTTATCCTGTTGCGGAGTTGACGCATCGCGTAACTTCCGTTAGAAGAAAAAAGCCAATGGCTATTTCTTCTAAGTCTAAAAAAGCTTTCGGGCTCCTCAAGTTAATTCTAAGATAGTTCGAACGTAACTTTCTTAGAAGTTGATTCGAAGTCTTCCATCTCCACGTATTTCGGAGGTGGATTAAATCTGTTAACCCCTGCGCATGATTATTTTTCTTGCGTATACTGCTCTCCTAACGTTACAGATCTAGCGAAGAAGCGTATTCGAGGGGCTACTGTTGGGGGAAAATACTCCATCTTCGGGGTTATTGCTGTAACAGGACAAAGGCAGGTGATTGAATCAAAGGTTCCCAGCATGTAACTCCGGGAGTACATTGGATCATGTTCGAAGTATGGAGGTGAACTCTAGTTCGGAGTATATCTTCGAACTTGGACTCTTCCGAGAGCCTTCCTGCTAGCTAGGATGGAAGACTTATCTTTTTTCTCATTAGATTAGTCTTTTACCATTTTAGCCCTATTAACGGTACCGAATAGTTTCCACTATGTCGGTTGTAACAGAGGGATAAAATGGTCTTTTCCTTAATGTTTGGGCCTATAAATACCCCCTGTTTTACCCTGTAAAGAGGGCCGAATACAAGTTATTCAATACACATCTTCGAACTATTTTGAGTTATTATCCACTCAGAGGCTCAAAATAGTTTATTTCGCGAACACTTCGTTTGTCAGTTTCTAACATTCAGAAACCTGTTAGCGTAATCTTTTACGCCAATAGAATACGATTTGGCTTATGAACCATTAAGAGCTATGAAAGGCCAAATTGTCGCTAATTTTATAGTTGATCACCACAAAGATGTTAATTGGACTAATGATATTACCCTGGTTGAAGTAGTGCCATGGAAACTTTATTTTGATGGTTCAGCTTATAAGAATGGCCAAGGTATTGGGGTAGTTTTCATATCACCTAGCGGCATGCGCTTCGAAACATCGGCCCATTTAGAATTTCCTTCTACTAATAACCAAGCTGAATATGAAGCTTTATTGCTAGGACTTGCATTGCTAGAATCCATAGGCGCCAAAAATGTTCATGCACATGGTGATTCTCTGTTAGTGGTACAACAAGTAGCTAAAAGTGCTCAATGTTTTAATGGCTTGCTAAATAGTTACTTGGATAAATGTTTAGACATAATTACAACTTTTGATGACTTCAAAATTTCTCACGTATCGAGAGAGGCCAATTCAATTGCAAATGACTTGGCTCAACAAACATCTGACTATCAAGTCAAGAGAGGAAAATTTTCTGTAAAAGAAAAACCAGTGCTTGGTCTCACTACCGAAGCTAGAAACTTGGTCAGATGCGAGGTCCGCCTGGACCCTCCGGGTGGGACCCCTCCGGCCACCGGAGGGTGTTGCATGCTGGAACCCTCATGCTGGAGTCCTTCATCTTCCAAAGGGCCCTTCGCGCCGGAGCTCCCATGCCGAGGCTTTCTAGACGACTGAGGCCCTCACACGCTGGACCCCTTCGGCGGAGGGCTTTAGTTTGATCAGCTCCGCACGGATGAACCAGCCAGCCTTCGATAGAAGTAGGAAAGGCCCTGGGGGCACTCCGAAGTTAGCATCTTAGGCATCATTCCAGGAAATTAGTTAGCAAACCCTCCGGATACCCATAAGGACGATCGGAGAATCTCAATCGTCCAGTATTTAAAATATCCCAATCGAAGGGTTGATCGGAAAGTTCGGCGACAAGCGTTTAAATTTGTGTTGCTAGATGATGTATTGTACCACCGAACTATTAACAGAGTACTCTTAAAATGCTTAGACGCTGATCAATCCAAAGTGGCTATAGGAGAAGTCCATGAAGGGCTTTGTGGCACTCATCAGTCGGCCCAGAAAATGAGTTGGATGCTCAAAAGAGCAGGTTTCTACTGACCGACTATGACTAAGGATTGTTTTAAATACTATAGATGGTCTGAAGCATGTCAAAGGTTTGGTAATATTCAGTTAGCTCCTGCATCACTACTTAATCCTATTATAATTCCATGGCCGTTCTGATGTTGGGGTTTAGACTTCATCGACCAAATTCATCCTCCCTCTTCGAAAAGGCATTGGTTCGTGTTGATGGCGACAAACTATTTCACCCAATGGACCGAAGCCGTGCCTCTCAAGAATATGACTCACAATGAGGTAACTGATTTTATCTTGAAGACCATTATATATAGATTCGATATTCCCAAAACTCTTACTACGGACCAAGGTACTTTATTTGTTGCTAAAGAAGTAAGAGACTTTGCCGAATTTTATGGTATCATGCTAGTAAACTCTTCACCATACTATGCTTAGGCCAATGGTCAGGCCGAGTCTAGTAATAAAACTGTGATTAAACTCATCAAGAAGAAAATTGAAGACTTCCCTAAAAGGTGGCATGAAGTGCTTTCCAAGGCACTATGGGCTTGTAGAGTTGCAACGAATGGTGCTACCAAAGTTAGTCCATATGAGTTAGTATATGGGCAAGAAGCCGTTCTACCAATAGAGGTGGATTTTGGCTCTTTGAGATTTGTTAAGCAAGATGGCTTATCGGCCGATGAGTATGAAACTCTTCTAAAAGACAATTTAGAGGAAGTAACCGATAAGAGGTTAAGGGTTTTAGAAGATATAGAAAAAGACAAGAGGAGGATAGCTAGAGCCTACAATAAAAAGGTGAAGCCAAAATCGTTTCAAGTTGGTGACTTGGTTTGGAAGACGATTTTACCCTTAGGGACTAAGAACCCCAAATTTGGTAAATGGTCGCCTAGTTGGTAAGGTCTTTTTAAAGTAGCCGAAATCGCTCCAGGTTTCGAAGGGCTTTGATTGGCAGGTATTTGAAAAGGTACTTCCCAAGTGTGTGGCCAAGCACTTAAAAGTGTCGAAAAGCTGATATGGAAGGTATCGTCTCTAGCCCGTTATGCTTTTAGTTCACTTAGTTCAAAAAAGGCAAGGGGGCATGTGTTGATAGAAAAAAATGGCAATAATGGTCAAGATTGTCAAAATATCAATTTTGGTAATTTGGGTCGAAAATACACAAGTCTTGGATCAAGCCGAGCCTGAAAGGGCCGAAGGCCCATCGAACATTGGGCTTCAGAAGCCTTCTAGTGGCCTGTTACCTTCGGCCCGAAGCCTTCGGAGGCCTGCCTCGCCGAAGCTTCGGCCCGAGGAGCAGACTTCGGCAGGCCCTACTAAAGGCCCACTTCGGGCTGTTTAGGAGATAGAGTTTGAGTCTGATTCTGGCTGTTTTTTTCGTTAGGCTTGATCAGGCCAAATCCTACCAGATTAACCTTAGATATAAGAAGACTAGCCCCTATAAATATAGGGGTGATGCCAGTTCATTAGACTCCCCAACACAAATTAACTTCATACCCTAGTTTGAACCGTACCTTTACTTATATTTACTTTCTGCACAACCTTCATGGGTTTGCCTGGAAGCACTCCGCTGGCCATGTTAAAACCATGGTAAGAATTGCTACTTCACTCGTGAAGTATCCGTTAATCTACGTAATAGATTGCTATCGCCTTGTTACTTCGCTTGTGAAGTATCTGTTAATCTACGTAACAAATTACTACCTTCGTTTCTCTACTACAACACTTAGTAGATTCGGTCTCCAGGCTGAATTGGCAATTGATCTCTATTCCGTTGCAGGTTTTTATGCTCGGAGCCCTTTCGACGAAGGTGTCCGAAGCAAGGAAACTGGTTTCGGAGGCTGCCAGAACACCCCTCGGTGGGACCCTTACTTCGACTACCCGTGCCAGACCCGTCACGCTGTTGTCGGTTTGACAGTCCCGCATGCCAGAGCGCTTCATAGCAGGCTTCGTTGCATCAGGCTTCATCACGCCTACACTTCACTCTAGACGAAGTCATGCCAGTGCGTTGTGTTGGAGTATTTTTGTCGTGTTAGAGACTTCGCACCGAACCCCGCTGTTCGGAGGTGATTTCACGTCGATATCTATTCGTAGTATGGCTTTGGCCAGATCGATCCAAACGCCGAAGACTACCTTCAGCGAGGCCCTTCACACCAAACGCCGAAGGCCCCCTTTGGTGAACCCCTTCGCACAGTATCCTTCGAATCAGTTAGGCTTCGTTCAGCTAGCTGGTTTATTTTATTTAATATATTCTTTTCGGCTAATTGGATTATTTGCCTGTGATCTGATTACCTGGCGACTCCACCCCCCTTGCCACTATTAAGGGTAGTCAGAATGCGATGTCGGTGTTGTGTTACACTTAGGCTTGTCTCTAAGTATCCACACACTTTTGGATCGTCAAACTGACCCGAGTGCAGGGGCACATTTTCGTGTCAACACTCGTCTAAGATGGCACGATGGACGACCGATAGCCTAAGGTACCAATCATGCCAGCTAGGGAGAGGAGAAGGAAAGGCCCTAAAACTTAGGTTAAAATCGGAGGAAGACATAAGGGAGTATTTGAAAGGGATCCAATTGGTTTTGGCATTAATAATATTGGTGGGATTAGGACAGCCCAGCGAGCCCAAGAAATGGCAAGATTGATAGTTGGCCATGGGAATGAGGATCTGGTTCTTCAAGTTCTACAGAGAAGAAATAATAAGAAAAATAAGATCCAGTGAGAAAAGAAAGCAGAGAAATCAAGAACACCGAAGAATATGAAACAAAAGGGGGAAAACAAGAATAATCATTGGTCACCATTGTGGGGGGCCGCTTAAGGTCTGGACTGGAGAGGAGGGCGAAGATGCGGTTGTTGGAGATGGTGTCGAGGCACCGGTGATGATATCAAGGGATAGAATACAAAGAGTGTGCTGTGAAATGTCGAGAGCATAAAGGGATAAAGAAAAGGCCAATAGGTACTTATAAGAAGAGAGCAACACTTAGAAAAATGAGTCAAGCCGATCCCGGTAGATTTGGTGGGGATGTCTACAACATTTGACAAAAATGATAATCATGAGTACTGTTTTTGAAACGCCAAAGGAGTTGCAGGCCGGGATTTGGGGGGAAAATCTTCGGTGATTTTAAAATGTCATTGTTAGACTGTGTAGGATGAAGTCTTATCCGATGCTGCCACAAAAGAAGTAGATGTGTCAAACTAGGCGACATCCATCATAGTCGCTCATGACCGAAGAAGAAAGGTGAGGAAGAATATGAAATGTTAGTGCAATATGGAGCCGATACTCTAAATATATATGTTGTGGAGTGCTAGCAGACGAAGGGTTTCATCCACTAATAAAGAATTTGAAAAGACGTTTGAAGGAATGTTTGAAATGACGCGGTGCAAAGGGATTTAATGACCGATATTTTTTGAACCATTAGTTATACTTATGCTCAAAAACCGGGGCATGTGTTGATGCCAAAATTGGTAAAGGCACAGGGCCCATTAAGAGCACCACACGATCAACATAAGTCAAGGAAGTATGGTCAAAGTGTGGTCAAAGGAGTCCATTTAGGTGGTTATTGTGGCTTGATATGAAGGAGCTGATAAGGACAAATAAAACAAATCTGGAATCAGTTATTGTTATTGTAATGGACAGGCAAGTCTCCAGACTATAAATATGTATCCAATTGGCTTGGTTTAGAAAGTCAAATCAATATACAAACAACAATTACTTCTAGCACATCACCACCCTTGGTTTCCACGGTTAATATCGGTGGCACTTTGCACTTAGAGCTGGGCTGCATCATTGCGATTCTAGCGAAGAGGTGAGTCCCGCCACCCCAAAGACTGCATCGGCCGAACGATGTTCTTCGAGGCTACATTGTTTCGATCTCTTGAGGAATCGGCCTGGTCAGTACAATTGCCGGTATATTTTTGGTATATTGGTCTAAGTCTAAGGCTACATCATTACGATATCTTAGATTGATGTGAGTTGGATATCATAGTTCGAGGCTTTATCGGTTAAGACTGACATCTTGATCTATTTTATCTAATTTAAGATGTGCACCATTCATCTAAATTAACCAAGCCAGTCGCCAAATCACCAGAACACATAGAGAAGAAGATAGAGGCCAATGAATACTTATAGGGTGAAAATGACGCCTCGCTAGTCGGGTCAAGATGATTCTAATGGATTTTGTGGGCCCAGCAACAATGTTTGGCAAAAGGGATGATGATGATGAGTACATGTTTTGAATTGCTAGATTGAACGCATGCATGAGATTGGAGGACCTAGACTTTTCAATGATACTGTTAAATGGAACCATTGCCAGACTATGTGGAATGAAGTCTGGTCCGACGACGCCACAAAAGAGAAGTAGATGCATTGAACCAAGCGACATCCATCATACTCCGCATTGGCCGGAAAGGGACAAGTGGGGAAGAAGATGAAAGGGTTGATGAAGGTTTCTGCATTGTGAAAATAGTGCTTCGAAGATATAGCAGGTTAAAAGATGCTATAAGATGAATGGTTTTTGCTACTAGTAGAAAGTTCAATGAGACTTTTGAGATGACATGGTGTAGAAAGCCTTAAATGAGTGATAATATCAAATCATTAGTTACACTTATGCTCCAAAACTGGGGGACATGTGTTGGCGGAAAAAGTTGGTTAAGGCCCAAGCCTAGCAAGGATCAAGTCTATTCAACAGAAGTCAAAGAAATATGGTCAAGGTTGGTCAATGAAGTCTGTCCACGTTGTTGTGCATGATCAGATATGAAGTAAATGATAAAGATGAAGAGATAGAGATAAGAGCTAGAATCAGATAAGATACATATCATATTGGATGGAATGTCTACGAACTATAAATATGTACATATTAGGTAGATATAAGAGGACACACAACCAATAAAAAACTACTCTCGGTGCATTGCCACCCCTGTTATTCAAGGTTCAATCTCGGTAGGACTTAGCACCTAGAGTTGGGCTACATCGCATCGATATCTGGCGAAGGGGTAAGTCCCACCACCCAATGATTGTATCGACTAGATTGGTGTTGCTCAAGGCTGCATCACTTTGATTCTCTTGAAGAGCACTAGTTCGGTCAGTATAATTGTTAGTTTATCTTGATGTATCAGCTACATCTAAGGCTGCATCGTTATGATCTCTTAGATTGATTTAGATTAGATATTGTATTTTTAGGCTTCATCGGTTAAGTCTAGCATCTTGATTCTATTATATGATTTATTGTTGTACCTAGTTCATCTGAATAAAATATGCCCGACATATTGAAGTATTATGAATCACTCGTGATTTAGAAACTATCTTGGTTGAGTCTGATCTTGTTGTTATGATGATTTAATAGTATGGATGCATTTTCCGGTATACTAGATGTTGGTGTAAAAGATTACGCTAACAGGTTCTCAGATTAAGAACTAAGAAACAAAGAGTTTGTGAAACAAACTATCTCAAGGTTCCGAATAGGATAATAGCTCGAAGTAGTTTGAAGTTGTGTATTGAATATCTAAATATTCGATGCCTATTATAGGTTGAGAAGGGGGGTATTTATAGGTAAAAAACCTAAGGAAAAGACCTTTTTACCCCTTATTTATAACCGACATAGTGGAAACTATTCAGTACCCTGAATAGGGCTAAAATGGTAAATGTGTCCGTAGAGGATAGATAAGGCATACGTCTCGTCAGTTTGGCTGTTTTCCACTGCGGAGATGGAGCCTTCGGAGGGTATCTTCGAACTGGGATTTGGACGAACCCTTCGGCTTTAAACCTTCATCAATTCAGAGACAAGTCTTTGGCTTAGAACTTTGTGAGTTGTCTTTGTATCTTAATATTGAAGGTCATGGGGATGCAAGTATTTCCCCCCAACAATAGCCCCTCGAATACGCTTCTCTAAATAACCTGTATAGCAGGAGAGAAGTATACGCAAGAAATATTTTCATGCTCAGGGACGAAAAAATTCAAGGTACCATAATCATTCGAAGTGTCTTCAGCATCGGAGATATATCTGATGAAAGCTTCGAACTTGGATTCCCGTGTGAAGTCTTCGCAAGGAACTGGACCATTGCGGAGGTGGAACATCTTAGAGAGCCATTAATTTTGAGCCGATACCCCTCAAGTAGTCGTTAGACTTCCTTGAAAAGGTAACAGATCTAATTTTAACTGCGAGTTCACACCTTTTTTTACCTTTTGGTACCACCTAACAGTGGCGGAAGTCAAAACTACAGTGTGAACGCATATTTGAAGCGTAGCAAGGTGAAGGGGCTATAAAAAGGGGAATCGAGCCACGTCGAAAATTTTTACAGAGCTTTTAGTTCTAAACCTCCGCACCTCAACCTTCAAACTTTCCCCAACTTCCCTGAGCGATTAGCCTGATGGCGAGGACTAGTGTGACAGTTCCAATAGCAGTCGGAGCCATGGCGCAGAGGCAGGCTTGGGCAGCATCAGCAGTGGTAGCAATGGTGGGAGCCTGAGGGGGTTCGTGGCCCAAAAACCCGCGAGAGCTCCGCCAGCCGTCAAAGAAGCCATTGAAGCAAAGCTTCCTTCTCGGGCAGTCGACAAGCATGGAGGAATCCATCGAGGAGGCAGTGGACGGGAAACTGGGCCTAGGGATGAGAACTCGGGTCCCCAGAACAGAAGTGACCCTAGCGCCACGGAGTGGAGAGGTGGTGTTCTTCGAGGCCTTCTTCGAAGCTGGGCTGGGGCTTGCTACAATCAACTTCTTAACAAAGGTACTAGAAATGTTTCACATTACCTTGCCATGACTATCTCCCAATGCCATATCTAGACTAGGCCGTCTTCGAATGGGCCCTTCTGGCAGAAGGGTGCGAAGGGTGGTCAGAGGTCTTCGCAGCTACCCACGAAGCCTCCTTCTAGACGAAGCCGCAAGACGGACCGGTGGATTCCAAGGTACTGGTAGCCTTTGGAAGTGTCAACTTCTAGCTTCGGAAGGAGTACGTGAAGAGCTTTCTGGAAAAGGATATCAATGACCGGTTGTATACCAATTGGAAACTCCGGTGGTTCTACGCCAAGGTCGAGGAAGCTTCCAGCCTTGCGGGGCCTCTGCAAGAAATATGGTACCGAAAGGAAGCCGAAGTCACTCTGGACCCAAGCTTGCTTTCAACGCTGCTTGGGTTGCTTTCTTTGGTGGCCATCCGCATGAGTATGCAGGACCTGGCTGAGGAATTAATCGCCCTCTGGATCCCTCCTCTCGGGGTTGAGTGGCCGATAGCATTTCAGAATGCTTCGGAGGGAGAGCTTCAAAGCCTGGGTGAGTCTTCGTACTTTCTACATTAACACTGCTTAGAAAATAGATAAATACTTAATAGAATGATACCTTTTTTCAGCGGCTCCTTTGGCGCTAGCTTCGGAGCAAATTGCCATAGCTAAAGAACTGGTGCTCGGAGCCCCTACTGTAGTAGAGAAGTCAGTGGAGGGTGGAGCTGGGAATGCTCCAACCGAGTATGGAGTGCTCTTAGAATAGAGCCTCCTCCCCTGCCGGACTTCAAATCAACAGGAGTGGTCTCCCGGAAAAGAAAGGTTACTGCCGAGACCTCCAAGAAGGCCACTAAGACTCCCATCAATAAAGGGAAAAAGACAGCGAAGCTCCCCCCACCTATATCTTCGCCATCTTCTCTTGATATTCCGAGTTCCTCTTCGGAGGAGTTAGAAGAGGAAAATTCGAACGTACATATGGGAAAGAAACTTGAAGAATACCTGGTACAGGATGACGAGGGTGAGACCCAAGCTGCAACTGAAGACTCCCTTCGTGAGGTTGTGGCGGCTGATGTGGTAGTCCCCTCCGAACCCGTCACAGTTGACTTAGGGCCGGAGTTAGGAAATCCTAGCTCGCTCATGATTGGTCTGGTAGCGACAGAAGATAGAGCTTCGACTTCAGCTACCCTAGCACAGACTTCAGGGGATGATCTCAAAGAATACCTCTAGATGTATGAATTCTTGGGGGACCCCGAAATTCTCCCTCAAGGTGTGGATGAAGGTATACCTCAGAACTTTTCCTTTTAAATTCCTGAAATGACAACTGTACAATAAATATTTAACATATTTTGTAGATGCGTCGAGGAGCGGCGTGGCTCTAGCCACTGGTGGAGCTTCGGCTTCACTCGTATTTGAGGCTCCAGTCGAGGTAATGGCTCTGATGACTGAAGTTGTTTCAGGTAGAGTGACTCCACCCGAAGGAGCAACGATCAAAGGAGGATCCACTCTGACTGAAGCAACGTTTTTGTACCAGGAGAGAGGCAAGGGCAAGATAGGTCTTGGCCCTCTCCCTTCTTTAACGATGACGCCTTCCTCCAACGACCCTTCTTTGTTGGTTGGGAGCTCCCACCTCCGAATATTGAGCGAAGATGGAGAAGACGAAGGCCTGGGGGCTTGGCAGTATTTCCCCCCTATTGATGGGAGTCTTGGCCGCCTTCTTAGAGGTCTCGGTCGTGATTTTTTTTCCGAGAGACTGCTCCCATCGAGTCGAAATCCGGCAGTGGAGGAGGCTCCATTCCAAGAGCACTCCACACTCGGTTGGAGCGTTCCCAGCTCCCAACCAACTCCACCCTCCACCTTCCATACAACAAATATGTTTAGTTAATAAAAAATGCCTTGAACTCACTTTGCTTTTTTGCAGCAATTTGTCCTCACTAGAGCGACAACGACTTCCAATGAGCTCTAAACCAATTGGCTCAAGAGGAAGGTTACAACCCTCCAAAATGTCCTCAAGTGCTCTGAGGATAAGACTTTACAATTGGAGGAGGAGCTTCTTGAAGAGCGGAGGGCGAAGGCCATTGTGGATGAAGCACTCCAGTCCGAACATCAAACATGCGCTACACTCAAGACTTCGATAGAAGAAATCCAAGCTGAGCGCATAGTGTTAAGGGCAGAGGTTGAAAGGCTTCGGTGAGCAGAGTCAGACTCCAGCGTACAACTTGTAGAACTTCAAGACTAAATCAAACAAGCGCTGGCTCAGAAGAATACTTTGCTATCAAGGATAGCTAAAGTTTCTGCTTTTGCTTCTGAGCTGATGGAGGCTGAGACAAAGCATATCGCAATTGCTGATCAGACTATGGATACCCTCTGGGGTGTCCTGGAATATTTTGGCATGTTGTGCCCTTCGTCTTTAGCTGCAGTAAATGAGCCCCTCGAATGGAAGCTGAAGATGATCCATGCGGTGACAAAAATGATGAAGGGCTCCGGGATTTGCTATGGAGAGTTCTCCGGGCAAGTAGCCGAGATCGGAGTCCTTCGACACCTCGAAGCCATCGGGATTTCTGTTGCTCCAGTGGGGGGTTCGACGCCTGTAGGCTTCGCCGATGAGGACTTGTTTCATCCTTCTTTGGATTTGGCTTCTGCTGGGAAGCCTTCCGAGCGACCTGGAAAATAGATCACAAAGTTGTAGCCAAAACTTGGATCAACGAGGCTCGCCGGCAGAAGCAAGCTTAGACGAAGCCTTTAGCTCCAACTCCACCGACTCCGCCAACCGACCCACGGGTTTATCTTTGTACGTCGCTTTAGCATGTACAAGAGGTCTTGTAAAGCCCTTTATCTTATTGAATGAAAAGTTTATAAACAAGAAGTCCTTGTTTGGATGTTTATATTTAGGTTTTGTTATGTACTTCAGAGGCTGACTTCGAAGTATTGGATTATAACGATGGGCTTCGCCAGCAGTGGGCTATCCTCGAGAGCTTAAGGCCTTACCGGCATTCACGCTTTTCTGTTCCTCGAGGGGAGCAAGGGGAAATAGCACCTGATATTCAAAGCGAATTCCTAACTTATATTAAAGAAGAGGATAAGGAAATAGCATCTCCGTCCTCAGAGTATGTAGATTGGTCTGACTCGGAGTACCGAGTCGAAGACCCAACAGAGACTAGCTTCGAAAGACTTCTTTCCTAGGCTGAACTTCAAGAAGAGCAGCAAAAACTGCAAGCTTCAAAGAAGAAAAGCACTTGGACTAAGAGGAATGTTTTGAAAACTTCTGGCTCCGAAGACCGAAGCGATCCTAGAAGTAGCTCTAGAGGTCGGAGGGGCCTCCATTTTTATTTAGGCTTTGACCAGAACTTTTCTTAATGTAATGTAATATGGTTACCCAATTAATATAATCTTCCGAAGCATCACTTGATTGTTCCTTAATCCCCTACCCCTCCTTGTGGGTGGGGGACCATACGGAATGTGATAGGGTCCATCGGACACAACGATTGATATAACAACCTGATGCTTCACATAACACTTTGTAATCAATATCTATTCTTTCGTAGAGTTCTTCGAACTGTATGTTCGTATTGTGATGTTTATAAATTTCAGAACTAAGTTTATACTTTCAGGTTCCAACAATAGTCGCTTAGGACTTAAAGTGTTTCATTGGGCCAGGGCCTTGAAACCTTATTGCTTGGTCGCCTACGACTCTTTTACAGATGCTTCGAACCCGGAGGTCGGAAATTTGTTCTTTTAAAGTCCTTAGACTTTTCTACAGATCCTAACAAGCCGGAGCCTGGAATCTGTAGGGTTTGGCCACCTTCGACTCTTTTACAGATGCTTCGAACCCAGAGGTCAGAAATCTGTTCTTTTAAAGTCCTTAGACTCCTCTACAGATCCTAACAAGCCGAAGCCTAGAATCCTTAGGGTTTGGCCACCTTCGGCTCTTTTACAGATGCTTCAAACCTAGAGGTCAGAAATTTGTTCTTTTAATGTACTTAGACTCTTCTACAGATCCTAAGAAACCGGAGCCTAGAATCCATAGGGTTTGGCCACCTTCGGCTCTTTTACGGTATCCTTGAACCGATGGTTCAAAGGCCGTTTTTTGGGTTCCGACGAAAGATGCTTACCTCCGAAAGCATATCCGTTCCCCTCATGCATCCAGCAGGGGTAATGAATATTTGAAGAGTAAGCATAATTCAAAACTCCATCTTTATTTAACTTAGAAAGGTACTTTTACAATTGATTACAAGGAGCCCCTAAGCGTAATAACATTTAAGGTGCTCCGCATGCCATGCATGCTTCAACTCTTCCCCTTCTAAATTAGCTAACTTAAACGACCCAGGGCGCCCTAAGCTTAGGGTAATATATGGTCCTTCTCATTTGTTTCCTAGCTTCCCCGGAGGGATTACGCTTCACAGGAACAAATGACCTGGTCTAAGCTCATTCACTTTTATCTTCGGGTCATACCATGCCTTCATTTGGTCTTGGTACTTCGTTAGATTGGTGACAGCTCAAAGCCTTGTATCTTCTGACAAGTCCAGCGAAGTGTTTCTTTCATCATCATTCCTAGGCTCCGTTACGCAAAGGGATCAACCTTTAAGCTCCGTAGTAGTCATGGCCTCGTCTCCGAATAACAGCCTAAATGGGGTGAAGCCCGTGGACCTAGCTTGAGTAGTCCGAATGGACCATAAAATCTTAGGGAGATCTTCGGTCCACAACCCCTTAGCTAACCCGATAATCCTTCGATTCAAACTGGAGAGAATATTTCCATTCGCTCGCTCGACGGCTCCATTGGATTGGGGGTGGCAAATAGCTGCGAAGCATAACTTGATGCCCAGACTTTCGCAAAACTCTTTAAAGGGCTCGACTTCGAATTGAGTGTCGTTATCAACTGTTAGCTCCCTATGCACTCCGAACCTATAAATGATATTCCGCCAAAAGAATTTTTGGACATTTCTTGAACTGATAGCAGTTAGGGGCTCAGTTTCGACCCATTTAGAAAAATATTCGACTGCTACCACCACAAACTTCAAGCTGCCTTTTGCCATTGGAAAAGGGCCGATGAGATCCATTCCCCATCGCGCCATTGGCCATATCGGAGCAATAACTTGAAGAGGTGTCGGTGGACGATGGCTCCGTCTACTCATCCACTAGCACCCTTGGCGGTTTTGAACCAATTCTTTTTCTTCTCTTACAATTGATGGCCAATAAAGCCCCTGTCGAAGTGTCTTTCCCGCTAGAGCACGAGGGGCTTGATGGCTGCCACACATGCCTTCGTGAATCTCCCGAAGTATATCTTGGCCTTCGGGTTGTGAGATGCACCAGAGTAGGGGAGAACAAACTCTGGCTTTATAAAGTACTCCGTTGACGAGCTCATAATTTCGAGCCCTTGCTTGGAGCCTTCGGAAATCCGGGCCTTCTAATGAAACTTCACTATTTTGCAAAACATCCTAAATTGGGATCCACCAATCGGTGAGTGTAATGCAAAGGACTTCTGCGGAGGGTAGTTGATGCACCGTAGGCTTCATGAGTTCTTCATAAAAAGCGCCCTCTGGGATGTCCAGGGCTCTAGCTGCAGCCTTTGCTACAATATCTGCAATTTGATTATCCGCTCGAGGGATGCTTCGGTCAACTCTAGGGATATCTTCATCGGTCGAAGCGAAGATATCTAAGTTTTCTTTAACTACTTCCTCCAGCGAAGTAGATATTTCCGAAGGTAGCCCCTTGCCGAATTGAATTGGATATTCCTTGCCATCTTTTATGATCATCTTCATGATCACATCACCTTCTGGGCTTGGCTTTAGGGAAAGGCCCTTTGAGGGGTCTGAGGACCCCGAGGCTTCCTCTGAGTGCTCCAGCATGCTATTCACCTGTCGAGGGTCTAGAGGTGGACCGTGGCCATACTCCACTCTCCGGGCTGCAGCTCGGTCTCCTGAAACAGTGAGAACTCCACCTTGCGTGGGCATCTTAAGACACAAATAGTTATGATGTGCTACAGATCCGAATTGGCTTAGCATTACCCTCCCAAAGATTGTAGTGTAGGCATACGGGGCATCGACGACATTGAAGATAATCTCCTCAACCCTAACCAGGGGCCCCTCTCCGAAGGAAACCTCGAGACCTATCTGGCCGAGGGCATCGAGAGGAGGACCTGTGAAACCTTAGAGTGGGCAAGCTGCCGAAAGTAAGTGTCTTTGGGGAATGCACATCTGGTCGAAGGCCTGGACGAAGAGTATATCTACAGAGCTTCCACCGTCCACCAATATTCTTCGGACTTCAACTCCCGCTATATCAGCTGAAAGAACAAGGGGGTTAGCATGGGGGAATTTCACCCCTGCAGCATCGTGGGTGGTAAAAGAAATAGGTACATGAGACCACTCGGGAATTTCTGCAGCTGAGCTCGAGGTCCCTATGTGTCCTACTTCACGAACATAGTCCCTTCGCTGCCGCTTTGACATGTTACCGAGGGTCCCCCCTCTGGAGATGGGTAGGACCACCCGCTTGCCGTGATCTTGGGGATCCTCCTCCTTCGGTGGTGGCATAATGTTGGTCACTAGGAGTTGCATCGGTGCTTTAGGATTGCTGGCCCATACCACAACCTGTATAGGCTCCAAACGTACTGCTGGAGGGGCCCAATCCAAAGTACCTCGCCCTGAGCTTTGCCCTAAATACGCGCCCCGAAGGGTTAATACAGACTTACAATCTTTTGTGTCATGGATTCTTTTTTCGCCATGTACACAACAGAAGAAAGTCTGGTGCCTGCCAGCCGTCTTCTCTTGAGGCTTCGAGGTACTAGCCTTATTAGCTTGCGCCTGGTGAATGTTGAAAGTCATCTTTAGGGCAGAGGGTGCAATATTTAATACCTCGGAGCGGAAGTGCTTCTTTCCCCGTCTATGATCATTGAAGCGATTATCAAGGGGGGGCTCGCGAAGGAGTCGGGACTTCTGGCTTCGTCTTTACTTCTCGAAGGACTGGTGTAGGCACCACAATTCTTCAGAGGCAGACTTCTTCTGCCTTGGCATAATATTCAAAGTATGCCATCAACTGTGCTACAGACGACACCGGCTTCTGGTGAAGTTTGCTGAGGATGTCTGGGTTCAATTTTCCTTCGCGCACCGCATCTACTACCGAAGAGGTAGACAAGACTTTAATCGGGGACATGGTGTGGGCGAAGTGTGTAAAGTACTCCCGAAGGGTCTCTCCTGCTTGCTACTTCTCCTGGAACAAGCTTCCCATAGACATTGGGGCTACAAACGTACCCTGGAAGTTACTCACGGACTTACTCTTCAGCTTCTCCCATGACCTGATCGATCCTAGCTTTCGAGACCAGAGCCATCGAAGAGCCACACCTTCAAACGCGAGGGGGAAGCATTTCGCCATTGTGTTCCGCATCCCTCAGCTGGCTTCTATTGCCAAGGCATACGAATAAGAGAACTCTCCGGGGTCGGACCCACCGGAGTATTTGTCCAACTTCGAGGCTTTGAACCTAGGGTCAAAGGGCACTCTCTACAAGTCCATATGTAGTGGAGACTTGTCGTCGAAGGATGCATTGTCGACATCCTCCGTGATACGAAGAGCTTCGGGATAATTACCAGGACCGTCGTCTTGATGCACCTCCGTAGCAAGAGTGAAGGCTTGAGGGCGAAGCCTACCTACAGCCTATTGCCTCCACCTTGCTACTTCCTCCTGAAGCTACGCTATCTGGGTAGCCGCATACTCAGGAAGGTCTTCTCTTCCTCCGGAGGGGACCTCTGGGTCTTGAGAACTAGGATAATCAGTTTAAAGCACCGAGGGAGCTGCTCGGGGAACTCTCGACGCTCGAGGTCCGATGACCACTTCGGGAGTTGGTGGAATGACTGAGGGTCTTGCACCGCTAGTATGAGGGGACCTTCGGGGAGGATCGGTGGCTAGGCTCCACTTGGGAGGCATGGCTTATGAAGTTAAGGTCCGAAGACCGAAGACTTTGAATGATTTGGGAAGGCGAGAAAAGGCCTTCGAGCTACACTTGGAATCCCCTTACCGAAGGGTGCGTGGAATCTTTAGACTCCAAAACTCCCTCCGCAAGTGCTCTTCGAAGTGCAGTCAGCGGCAGAGAACTAGCTTTTAGAACTAAGTTCCACATGGATGGCGCCAACTATTGGCGTAAAAGATTACGCTAACAAGTTCTCAGATTAAGAACTAACAAACAAAGAGTTTGGAAGAGAACTATCTCAAGCCTCCGTATAGGATAATAGCTCGAAGTAGTTCGAAATTGTGTATTGAATATCTGAATATTCGATGCCTATTACAGGGTGAGAAGGGGGGTATTTATAGGTAAAAAACCTAAGGAAAATACCTTTTTACCCCTTATTTACAACCGACATAGTGGAAACTATTCAGTACCCCGAATAGGGCTAAAATGGTAAATGCGTCCACAAAGGATAGATAAAGCAGACGTCTCGTTAGTCTTACTGTTTTCCACTACGAAGATGGAGCCTTCGAAGGGTATCTTCGAACTGGGATTTGGACGAACCCTTCGGCTTTAAACCTTCATCAATTCGGAGACAAGTATTTGGCTTAGAACTTTGTGAGTTGTCTTTGTCTCTTAATCGTGAAGGTCCTAGGGATGAAGTATTTCCCCCCAAAACTAGATTTACGTTCTATTAGAGTAAAAGCCGATAGGTTATCTTTAATTCCATATTACATCTTATCGACATAGAGGATTACCAATGGGCATGAGTGCATGGCGCATCGCTTTCCCGATCATCGGCCCGATCGGTGTGGGTTCTACGGATCGGCCGATTGCCTAATCGGCCCGATGACCCTACTTCTGTCTCACAACACCCTATGGTTAAATGTATTGCATGCCACAAATTTTATCATTCGATTCGTGCGACCTGATTCATATTGTGGCCACCGGCACGATAGTCGATAGGTGTAGCTACTAACGTTTTTCTATACCTTATTAGTTGCTGGGTCAAACTAATGGGCATGCTCAAAACCCCAAGTTTTTAGGACCAGCACTAGAGTTAAGCAGACCGCCTAGGCCACACGTATGACCAAAAATGACTTAAGAGCCTCCTTAATGAAGTGACATTATTAGTATCTTTGAGTCAAGTATGTTATAATTTAACCTTGTCAAGGTGTTGGTCTACTTTTTGACCAAAAATGACTTAAGAGCCTCCTTAATGAAGTGACATTATTAGTATCTTTGAGTCAAGTATGTTATAATTTAACCTTGTCAAGGTGTTGGTCTACTTTTTGGTCACACGCGTGGCCTGGGAGGTCTGCTTAACTCCAGTGCACGTGCTATAATCTTAGAAGGTTCTAAGCGTGCCAATTAGTTTGACCTTGCAACTGATAAGGAATCACAAAGAAATGTCGTTAGTAGTAATGCACATCGGCTATCGAGCCGGTGACTGTCGTAGGAATAAAACAAACATGAATAAATGCGCCTATCGGCCATGGGGCGGATGACCATGCCCACACTATCTTGCTAAACACTCTATTTGCCGATTAGATAATATCCTTCTGCAATAGAGCCGATGAATGCCTCCTAGGTAGAGATGAAACATAACATGGAAACAAAGATAACCTACCATCTTGTACTCCAATATAAGGTAAAACAAGCATGCCAAAAAACATATTCATTTCATTAAATCACCGTAACTTCAAGATCATACCTAACCAAGACAGTTGCTAATTACGATAAATAAATAACACTTCAACGCCAAGATTTGGTAAAGCCCAAAAGCCCACTACGAGTTGCCGCACGGTCAACAAAAGGTCAAAGAAGATCCGGTCAAGGAAAGTCAGAGGAGTCCATCCGCAATAGCTACATGATTGGATAGGAGAGCCGATGAAGATAGGAGTAGAAGATGTTTAAAGATTCATTTGGAATCGGCTGATAAGTTACTTGGACGGTATGTCTCCATAATATAAATATATATCCCTTAGGTTAGATTAGATAACTCTCGTTCAATCAATCAATCGGCGCATCGCCACCCTTGAGCCCCAAGGTTATCTGTCAGGACTCAGGCACTCAGAGCTGGGCTGCATCGTTACGATCTCCGGCAAAGTGGTGAGTCCAGCCACCCCTGACGTTCGTACCAACTAGGTTTGTATTGTCATGGCTGCATCTGTTTAGTTCGATCTCTTGAGGAGAACGGTGAAACAGTACGGTCGTTGGTTCTTCTTAGTGTATTTAGCTAGGTCTAAGGATGCATCAGTTAGGTTTGATCTCTTAGATTGATGTGATTTAGGTCCGATAGTCTGAGGCTTCATCAATTAGGTCCGACATCTCTTGCTATTGTATCTTTTTCATGTCGTGTACTGTTCATCTAAATAAAGTTTGCCCGATTCGTTGATATATTGTTCAGATCATCATGACTAGCTACTTTCTTGGTTAGGTCTGATCTAGTTATCGTGATGATCTCCGTGGTATAGATCTGTTATCTAGCATGCTTTATTTATTTCTATGAGAGTACAAGCTGATAGGTTATCTTTAATTCATCTTTGTATCATATTAACCGTCGAAGGGTGCGCATCGACCTATATGCATGATCTATCCTTTCTATCGGCTGATGGCGCGCACGCTTGATTGGGTTAACTTGGGCTATCGACCTTACGGCTGAATGGAATGGTGATTCATGATTTTATTGTCCTTGCCACAGTCATCGGCTTGCTAGCGGATCAGCTATGCTACTAACGTTTATCTTTTTCGATCCCTTATCAGTTGAAGGTTCAAACTGATTGGCACACCTCGAACCCTATTCTAAGATCGTACGACGTGCACTAGAGTTAAGCAGATCTCCTTGGCCACGCGTGTGTCGATGTGTGACCAAAAAGCATGCCAACATGCTTTTGGCACACCCGGTGGGACCATCTCCAGCAACTCTGCCATGGCAGGCGAGAACGATGACACCATTTTGACTACGCTCGGTGCCCCGAGCGAGAACTAGATGATGAAGTTGGGCGAGCCTACAACGGGTAGCCTTGACTCGCCTTACGAAGACCACATCGACGGGATGGGGGCAAGCTCGGTCAGGGTTTCGACGTAGTTGATGAGCTTCAAGAAGTAGATATTGGGCCTAGCGATAGACCAAGACCAACCTTCGTAAGCACTCAACTCCTTGACGAGACAAATAATGTGATGAACACATTGTTGCGAGAATATCAGGATTGCTTTGCATGGGAGTATCATGAGATGCTAGGATTAAGTCGATCAATCGTGGAACATCGTCTACTAATAAAATAGGGATATCGATCGTCCAAACAGTCACCTCGGCGATGTAAGGTGGAAATATACCCAGGCATCAAGGCTGAGGTGATTAGTGTTGGGGGAAAATATTCCATCTTCAGGATTACCGCAGTAACAAGACAAAGACAAGAAATCCAAGTCAAAGGATTCCGACGTATATTCTCAGATGTACGTTGAAGGTAGTTCGAAGTATGAAGACGGACTCTGGTTCGGAGTATATCTTCGAACGTGGATTCTTCCGAGAGCTTCTTTGCCAGCTAATATGGAAGACTTATCTTCTTTCTCATTAGATTAGTCTTTTACCATTTTAGCCCTGTTAAGGGTACCGAATAGTTTCCACTATGTCGGTTGTAATAGAGGGGTAAAAAGGTCTTTTCCTTAATGTTTGGGCCCATAAATACCCCCGTTTTACCCTGTAATGAGGACCGAACACAAGTTATTCAATACACACTTAAAAACTATTCTAAGTTATTATCCTTTCGGAGGCTTGGAATAGTTTCCTTCGCAAACACTTCATTTGTTAGTATCTAATCTTCAGATACCTGTTAGCGTAACCTTTTACGCCAACAGTTGGCGCCGTCCGTGGGGAACCTAGTCCAAGAAACTTCGTTCTCTACCAACTTCTTACACCATGCCTCCTAAGTGGAGCGCAACTGGTAACCCTGTTCGGAGGTCCCCTCGGACCTCCGGAGTGATATCTCCAGACACAGTTGAGGTCAGAGGACCTTCGACGTTTCCTCCACCTCAAACTCCGGAAGGGATTCCCATTCCTCGAGCATACGGAGTTCCTCCACCAACTCCATCTATACTTCGGCCACCCGGAGTTCCTCTTCCACCTCAAGTTCCACTTCGAATTGATCCTTACAGTTCTCAAGACCCGGAAGATCCTTCCGGAGGAGATGAAGACAATATTGGTGATATGGCCGCTCAAATGGCCAGTCTCCAAGCCGAAGTAGCAAGATGGCGGCAAGAAGCTGCAAATAGGCTTCGCTCTCAAGCCATCCCATTTATTCCTAAAGTGCCTGAAGACGACGAACCTATCTATCCTGAAGCCCCGGAGAACGCCTCCTTTGATACCGAGTCTCCGCTGCATCCTGAACTGCAAAAAGTTCGCTTCGACCCGAAGTTTAAAACTTCGAAGCTTTGCAAGTATGCCGGAGATGAAGATCCTGGAGAGTTTGTCCGATCTTATGCTTTGGCGATTGAAGCTAGTGGAGGAGTGCGGGACACCATGGCAAAATGTTTCCCCCTGGCTCTTCAAGGAGTAGCTTTGCGATGGTTCTGGTCTTTAAAACCAGGATCAATCAGTTCATGGGGGCAGTTAAAGAAAAAGTTCGTGAGTAATTTCCAGGGCACCTTCGTGCCTCCAATGTCGACGGGAAGTCTTTTCTAGGTGAAGCAGCTCCCTGGAGAAACCTTAAGACAGTACTTCAAGCGCTTAGCTCATACGAAGTCGCAAATTCGAGGGTTAACTACATCTTCGGTAGTTGACGCAGCTCGAGAGGGAGTCATTCATCCAGGCCTACTTGATAAACTTCACCGGAAAAGCATATCTTCTGTTTCTCAGCTGATGTCCTATTTTGAAGAATATGCAAGGTCAGAAGAGGGCTAGCTTCGGAGAACTGCAGCTACTCCGTCCATACTGCAGGAAGTAAAATTGAAAGTGAAAACTTCGGCACAGCCGCAGGAACCTGTCTTCGAAGCTCAGCATGATAGGAGAAGGGGCAAAAGCATCCTCGTTCGAAAGTTCTGAACATTGCACCTCCGCAACAGTTTGCCCAAAGAGCTCCGCAACCTTCGGGGAACAAGGCCAGCGGCTGGAGGCCGCCAGGGAAACGGCTGGCAAGGGCCAGACCCTTTTCTGCTGTATTCATGGTGAAAACCGAAGTCACACAACTGATGCGTGCAAAGCTATACTTGCCCTGAGAGGAGAATATCTGGAAAGGACTTCAGGTCGAGGTACTACTGACCGAGTTCCAGCGGAAGTGCGTCCGGAGCCTGTCTAGGTTGTGGCGCGGATAGAAAATTCCGAAGCTGCAAGGCGCCCTCCGGTGGTCAATGTTATGCCACCTCCGAAGCAGGAAGAAGGGAAAGATCGAGGTAAAAGAGTAGTCCTCCCAATCTCCGGAGGAGGGACTCTCGGAAGCATGTCAAAAAGGCAGAGAAGAGAGTATGTTAGAGAAGTGGGGCATATTGGAACTTCGTCGTCTGCAGCTGCTATGCCTGAATGGTCCCATATACCAATATCTTTTTCTGCAGAGGATGCAGCTGGCATTAAATTTCCACATGCAGACCCACTTGTCATTACTGCCGACATTGCAGGAACTGAGATTCGAAGAGTGCTAATTGACGGAGGGAGTTTGGCAGACATTATTTTTGTTCAAGCCTTCGATCAACTATGCATCTCCAGAAAGCACCTTCTTCCAGCAGCTCGTCCTTTGCAAGGCTTCGCAGGACCTCCGCTTGATGCACTTGGCCAAATTGGTCTGGAAGTTACCTTCGAAGAAGGGTTGTTACAAGGACAAGGGAAGTGATCTTTGACGTTGTAGATGCTCCGTATGCATATAATGTCATCTTCGGAAGAGGCATGCTAAATCAATTCGGAGCTGTGGCGCATCATAATTACTTGTGTATGAAGATGCCCACACAAGAAGGAGTACTCACTGTCTTCGGAGATCAAGCCATCGCAAGAAGAGAAGAGTACGGTCATGGCCCTCCTCTTCACCCAAGGCACGTGAACAGTGTTCAAGATGATCCGGAGAATTTTTCTACTCCTAGCGAATCCTCGAAAAGATCCTTCCCAAGACCAAGTCCTGAAGGAGAAATTGCAATGAAGGTTATTGTTAAAGATGGCAAAGAATATTCATTTCAATTTGGTAAAGATTTGCCTCCAGAAGTTGCTACCTCCTTGGAGAAAGTAGTTGAGGATAATTTAGATGTCTTTGCTTGGTCTGACGAAGACATCACCAGAGTCAGTTGGGATATTATTGAGCACAGTTTACATGTAAACCCGAAGGCCCGGCCTATTCGGCAAGGACTCCGAAAAATGTCTGCAGAAAGAGCTGTTCTTGCCAAAGACGAAGTTGAAAAATTGCTGAAGGCTGGGATCATCAGAGAAGTGGCTCATACAGAATGGTTAGCCAACCCAGTCTTCGTCAGGAAGAAATCATCCGGGAAGTGGCGCATGTGCATTGATTTCACATCCTTGAATAAAGAATGCCCTCGTGACCCCTACCCCATGCACCGAATTGATCAATTGGTCGACTCCCTACAGGTTCGGAGTTATTAAGTTTCCTTGATGCGTACTCCGGTTATCATCAGATATGATTGAAACGTGAAGATGAAATCAAGACAAGCTTCGTAACTCCTTCAGGAGTCTTCTATTATGTAAGAATGCCTTTTGGCTTAAGAAATGCCGGGGCTATTTTTTAGAGGTTAGTTGCTAAGGCTCTAGGTCATCAATTAGGTCGTAATGTAGAGGCCTATATGGATGATATTGTAATAAAGAGTGCTTTAAAGCACCAACATAGCCTAGACTTAGCAGAAACATTTAATAGCCTTCGGGCATGTGCGATCCATCTTAACCCCGAAAAATGTATCTTCAGAGCTAAGGCTAGGAAGTTGTTAGGGTATTTAGTTTCAAGCAGAGGGATTGAAGCTAGCCCTACTCAGATAACTGCGCTACAGAAGATGGCTCCTCTAGAGAATTTAAAGCAAGTGCAAAAGCTGACTGGTCGTCTGGCAGCACTAGGCAGGTTTTGGGCAAGGTCTGCGGAGAGAAGTTTGCCCATCTTTAAAGCATTGAAAGGTTCCAAAGATTTTGCATGGACACCGGAGTGTCAGAAAAGCTTCGAAGATATTAAAGAGTATCTCAGTAATCTTGCTACACTCACGGTGCCTACTGCGGACGAAACCCTACTCCTTTACCTTGCAGCTACAGGCTCTGCTGTCAGCGCAGTCCTTGTCAGAGAAATGGATCTCAATGGAAAGTTGGTACAAAATCCAGTTTATTTTGTGTTCGAAGCATTATCAGGAGCGAAGACAAGGTATTCCGAGCTCGAAAAGTTCACTTATGCTCTGATAATGGCTTCGAGGAAATTGAGACATTATTTTTTGGCTCATAATGTAATCGTACCAACTTCGTATCCTTTGGGAGATATGCTCCGAAGTAAAGACTCCACTGGAAGAATTGGAAAGTGGGCAGTCGAACTAGCACCCTTCGGCATATCCTTTCTGGCAAGGACAGCAATCAAATCGCAAGTCAAGCGAAGAAATTTGGACTGTTTTTTCTGATGGGGCTTTCCAAGCATCCGGAGCAGGTGTTGGAGCAGTTTTAATTTCGCCTTCAGGGCAAAGAGCAATGTACTCTGCAAGACTCAACTTTAAGTCTACCAATAATATAGCGGAGTATGAAGGGATTTTACTGGGACTCCGAAAAGCACGTGCTCTAGGGGCTACAAGAGTTCTTATAAAGACAGATTCTCAAATAGTAGCAGGGCACGTAGACAAAAGTTTTCAAGTTCGGCATCCACAGCTTGCAAAGTACTTAGAAGAAATCCATAAGATCGAAGCACAATTCAAGGGTATTTCCATTCGGAGTATACCAAGAGCAGAAAATGTGCAAGCGGACATCTTAGCAAAAGCTACAGCCGGAGCTATGGATATACCAGAAGAGGCTTTTATGAGGAGCTCAGTACACCTTCGGTGCCACAAATTCCCTCTGCAGAGATTCTTTGCATTCCAAGTACAGATTGGAGAAATTCAATCATGGAACTTTTGCAAGGAGGAGCAAATTCCTATGAAGAGCCACAGTTTTCAAGATTGAAACTCAGGGCCAGGAACTATCAAATAATCAACGGTATTTTATACAAGGCCGGAGTATGTTCCGCTTTACTCCGATGTATATCCCAAACCGAAGGCCAAGATATTCTTCGAGAAATTCATGAAGGGCTTTGTGGTAGCCATCTGGCCCCTCGAGCTTTGGCAGTAAAAACACTTCGCCAGGGGCTTTATTGGCCTACGATAGTAGCAGATGCGGAGAATTTAGTCCGCACATGCCAAGGATGTCAGTGGATGGGTCGACGGAGTCATCGCCCACCAACAACTCTTCAAGTTATTGCTCCGGTATGGCCCATGGCCAGATGGGGTATGGATTTGATTGGTCCCTTTCCAGTAGCTAAGGGAAATCTAAAGTTCACAGTGGTAGCTATTGAATATTTTTCTAAGTGGGTAGAAGCAGAGCCCTTAACAGCTATCACTTCGAACAATGTACAAAAATTCTTTTGGAAGAGTATCATTTGCCGGTTCAGAGTGCCTAGACAACTCACAGTTGATAATGGAACACAGTTCGATGCAGAACCATTCAGAAAGTTTTGCGAAGATCTAGGCATCCAGTTATGTTTTGCTGCAGTGAGACATCCTCAGTCTAATGGAGCTGTAGAAAGAGCCAATGGAAATATTTTGTCAGGGCTAAATCGAAGGATAGTAGGATTGGCAAAAGGGCTGTGGACCGAAGAACTTCCGAAGATTTTATGGTCCATTCGGACTACGCAAACAAGGTCCACAGTTTTCACTCCATTCAGATTGCTATTCGGGGATGAAGCTATGACTCCAACGAAGCTCAAAGGAGGATCACTTCGCAGCACCGAAACAGAGATTGAAGGAGAAAGACAAGCTTCACTGGATTTAACAGAGGAGACAAGACTTCGAGCTGTGGCCAATTTATCAAAGTATCATCAGCAGATGAAGGCTTGGTTTGACCCGAAGGTTAAGATCAATGAGCTTAGACCGGGTCATCTCATTTTACGAAGCATCATAGCGCCAGGAAAATTAGGAAATAAATGGGAAGGTCCATACTTAATTGTTCGTTCAGAACATCCTGGCTCTTTTAAATTAGCTAATTTGGAAGGTGAAGAGTTAGCACATACTTGGCATGCGGAGCACCTAAAGCGATACTTCGCATAAGAGCTCCTTGTAATCATGTGTAATCACTTTTCGAATCAATAAAGCATATGGTTCACATAGTGCCTACCCCTCATAAACTTCCAGCTTCCGAGTGGACGCACTTGAACCGTGGAGTTGACCGAGAGGAAAGTGTCATTAATTTGAATCATATTTTCGGACTTTGAACCATTGGTTCGAAGTTTCCGACGTGGGGGCTGACATAATCTAGAGTCCAAGCCATCGGCTTGTAGGCATCCGTAAAAGAGCCCAAAACCACATCATACGGAGTCCAAGCCATCGGCTGGTAGACATCCGTAAAAAGAGTCCAAGGAGACCAAATCATGCGGAGTCCAAGCCACCGGCTTGTAGACATCCGTAAAAAGAGTCCAAAGAGACCACTGCGAACTCCAAACCACTGGTTTGATAGAATTCGCAAAAAAGAGCCGAAGGAGGCCAAAATAAAACAGAGTTTGAGCCATGAGCTTCGAATGTCTGTTAAGAAAGTCCAAAGTGCCAATCTTAAGACTACAAATAGTCGAAGACATTTTATAAGATTTTAATCGATCATTAAATTACTGAGGGGCTCCAACCCCCCAAAATTGTACTTCTAAGTTTTTCTTTGTGCATAACCATCTTTGAATACAGTTCGAAGTTGCTTACGCCCAAAGTGGGGCTAATAAATAGAGAGACAATTTTAAATCGATATTTATTATTCGAGCAAATATGATTACATCATGAAAAATTGGTATCTATACCACGAAGGAATCGAAGATCTCTTCGATCTCTAGAGCTAGGGTTGGAACGACTAGTTCCAGTGCCGGGAGTTCTAACAACTTTGCGTTTAACTCTCCTGCCTTCCTTCGAAGCTCTAAAGTCTTTTTGTTCTTTTTGAAGCTTGGCCCTAGTTCGAAGTCGTTCGGGACTTCTTTCCCAGCTTCCAATTTCTTCAGGCTTTTTACCTTGAGCTTCATCTTTGTCTCCGGACCATATAATGTCTTCAGAAGATGAAGTTTCCAAGTTAACTTCTTTTTCTTTCTCTTTAATACAAGATAATATATCTTTGCTTATTTTGGACGCAATCGTTCTGGAACTGTCTCGAGGAACTAGAAATCGAGGGCGCTTGTGAAGTTTTAAGATTTCGAAGGTAGCCCATAATAAGCGAAGTTCGTCGTTAACATCTAACACTTCGACATCTTCCATACGAGGCAAAGCCTAAAAACATGATAAACAAATCTTCATTCATAAATGTACAAAAGCGTAATGCTTTACATAGTTGAATATCCTAAGGTATTTCTAAACCTGCGGGTTTGGAGGAGGCTGACTGCTCGAAGCTTGGGACCGAGCCTGCTTCTGGCGTTGTCCTTCGTCAATCCAGGCCTTGATCGCAGAACGACCTTCAGCTCTCCATGAAGTTTGAAAAGCTTGCCAAGAAGCGGCCACACCTTCAGAGGGAGTAAGAAGCTGGTCATCATCGAAGGTAATGGGTCCCTCTCCTGCACTCGGAGTTATCGATCGACCCAGTAGGGAGATTTCTCCGTAACGAATGCCTGCTGTCTTCATTTGCTTCGCTGCTCCTTGAATCCTCTTCAGCCGGCACAGTAGGGAGATGTTGTCATCCGAAGGAAGCGTCCCAGTAGTACCGAAGTACTCCAGAACACCCAGCAATTGGTCCATGACCTCCGTAGCTACCTTCTCTGACTTCAGCTTATCTTTAATTAATGTCTCCTTCGTCGAAGTTAGCTCTTCTATTACTCTAGAGAGCCTAGCTGCCTCCGTAGTTAAAGAATTCTTATGGTTCAATAGCTGGCTAGCTTCTTCTCGGAGTCTAACAAGCTCGGCCCCTGCAGTAGCATGCTCCGCCCGCATCTTTTCAATTTCTGCTCGAAGCACAATCTTTTCTGCTTCGAGCTCCTTGTTCGCAGCCTCCAAGCTTTGTCTGGCCCTGCGGAGATAGTAAGATTTCATTGAAGAGTTGCATTTTCCTCTCGAAGGCGAACGCTTCCACGTTCATTTGATATGTTCGCAGCTCGGGCCAAGATTGTTTGCTGCGAAAAGAAAAAACCAAGGTGAGAAATTATTTGTATATAAATCTGATGTTGTTTTGCAGATACTTCGTACCTGGTATGTTGCGCGTTCCATGGCAGCGTTAAGCTCCGAACTCTCCGCCTCGCTCAAGATTGCCACCAAGTCCGTCTCCCCGACTTCGCGACTAGCTCGATCCAAAGGCTCGAGCAAAGTCTGAAGCCCATTTCTTCGCTCCAAGAAAGGAGCTAGAAGGGGCAGCATGCTCAAGGCTTGTTTATCATCTTCGCTTGGCGAAGGACCAGAGTGTTGAGCTGTGGTCTTCGGAGCCCCAGTAGACTGGCCCCCCTCAGTAGATTGGCTCTCGTCTGTTGACTCAGATGGAGTTGATCCTGAGCTCGGAGCAGGGAGGAGATCCATCTTCCCTTTGCCTTTTCCAGGCCCCATTTGAGTAGCTCCTAGAATTGGCTCCGAAGTTGTCGAAGGTCCAGGAATTGTATCTTCGGGACGGACCTCTTCCATGGAAGTGGACTCTGTAAAAACAAAGGTATTATACATTGTATAATTTCGCAGGAAAAAAGGTAAAAGAATTATTCGAAGTTTACCTTCGACATTTTGGCGGCGGATGAGCATTGGACTGCTTGGCGGGTCGAAGGCAAGATCTTCGTCAGAGTCAACCCTCAAATCTTCAACTGTCGGAGCATCTTCTTGAACAATCGTTGTTACTTCGCCTGGAATCGAAGCTGCAGTAACCTCGACTTCGCTTTCATCCACAGGGGCTCCGTCCTGAGGTAAATCTTCTTGAGCAGCCGGAGTCCTCGCTTGCTCAAGATTCTCTTGAGACTCCGGCACCTTCGCAGTTTCGTCAATTTGTGCAGCTCTTTGGGCTGCATCCTCGTCAATCAACCTCACGAGCAACCTGCCTTCATCCTCCTGAGAATCCGAGATTGAAGCTCTTGGGCTTGAAGGCGCAAGAACTTTTGGCTTCCGAGCCACCTTCTTAACCGGAGTCTTGGCAGAGCTCGAAGTTCCAGCTTCGGCTTTCCTCTTCTTGGGCGCTTTCCTCCGAAGGCACCCAATCCATCATAGGGGGCGGAACAAATTCGAGCAGCCCCCATACTCGGTTAGATCGTTCCCAACTACCAACCAATTTGATTCTCCATTATTTCTTGATCGGAGTTGGAACGCCCAAAATCTTTCCGAAGCTCGTACGATTTGCTCCGAAGTTATAGGGGCTGAAGAAGCTGAAAAACGAGTTGAAGTTTGTTAATTTTTCGAATAAATATACATAGAGTATGTTGTTTTCGAAGTTACCCGCAGGACTCGAAGTTGAAGAAATTTTCCGAAGACCGCCTTCCGAATCTTCTTCGAAGGTGATCGGCCAGTTGGCCATCAGGGGAGGGATTTGAAGCCCGAGGAAATCTTCGGCTAAGTCTCGCATGCTCAAGCGATGACTGATTTTTTGAAGCAAGCTCAGGCGAGCTTCGAGTTGGCCTAGATCCGGGTGCACTAAGGCTTCCTTTCGGAAGTGGATTTCTTGCAGAGGTCTAGCTAGGCGGCTGCTCGCCCCAACTTCAACATAAAACCATCTCAAGATCCAATCAGTATACCATCTGGCATTGATGGCCTTGGCAGGAAACCGGAGAGCATATTCGTCCCGGATTCTGAAGTTGATACTTCCGATGGCCACTACTATCTTTTCACCTCCGGGACCTACGAAGGTCTTCGGTTGGCATGATGCTCTGTGTAGTGCTGCCAAGATCTCCGCCCTTCCTTCACAACCTTCGGCTCGCAACGCCCATTCGAAGATGACAAGGCGTGCTACTGCCGGAAGCCCCAAGCCAGCTTCGAAGAAGGCTTCGAAGACGACCACTTCTCTGGGTCTTGGTGACGGAATAATTTCCTTCCCAGCTTTGCGAATCATCACCCCCAAACTAATCTTGCCTTCTACTGCGGCCGCAAGCGATTCCCTTCTGTAGGTTGACGGTCCCAGTTGATAAGATTGGTCTACATACTTCGTCGACGCCGGAAATAGGTTTTGGGGATCGGCATTTTGGGGATTTCAACCCACCAGCGCCATTACCACCACTGAAGGATTTGGAGTTGCCGTCGCCGATGATGCAGCCGCTGCCGCCACTGCCGCTTGCTGCCGGGCCAAGGCTGAAGTCGCTCCAGGACCCTTGAAGCTGGTTTTCGCCATTAGATCTTGTGGATTGCTTTGAAGGAAAAATGGAGACTAGGGCTCGAGAGTTGGTCTGTTTACAAGAAAGCGGTGGAAAGGTACTCAAGAAAGGTCCGGGCCCTCTATTTATAGCCCAGACCCCAATTTTTTACCGTTTGCTTATGCCATTTTGCATTCTTGACCGTTACTTTGTTCCAGAATCAACGCATTGCGTAACTTCCGTCAGAAGGAAAAAGCCAACGGCTATTTTTTCCAAGTCTAAAAAGACTTTCGGATTTCCCGAGTTAATTCTAAAATACTTCGAATGCAATTCACTTAGAAAATAATTTCAAGTTCACATCTCCATACATTTCGGAGGTGTATTAAGTTTGCTAATCCCTGCACATGGATATGTTTTCTTGCGTATACTTCTTCCCTGACATCACAGATTTAACGGAGAAGCATATTCGAGGGGCTACTGTTGGGGGAAAATATTCCATCTTCAGGATTACCGCAGTAACAAGACAAAGACAAGAAATCCAAGTCAAAGGATTCCGACGTATATTCTCAGATGTCCGTTGAAGGTAGTTTGAAGTATGAAGACAGACTCTGGTTCGGAGAGCTTCTTTGCCAGCTAAGATGGAAGACTTATCTTCTTTCTCATTTGATTAGTCTTTTACCATTTTAGCCATATTAAGGGTACCGAATAGTTTCCACTATGTCGGTTGTAATAGAGGGGTAAAAAGATCTTTTCCTTAATGTTTGGGCCTATAAATACCCGCCGTTTTACCCTGTAGTGAGGACCGAATACAAGTTATTCAATACACACTTGAAAACTATTCTAAGTTATTATCCTTTCGGAGGCTTGGAATAGTTTCCTTCGCAAACACTTCATTTGTTAGTATCTAATCTTCAGAAACCTATTAGCGTAATATTTTACGCCAACAGTTTTACGCCAACAATTAGATTGTATGATGCGGGGTTCATAAGACCATGCTGATATGCCGAATGGGTGTTGAATATAGTATCTGTATGGAAGAAAAGAATAAATCTCAGAATATGTGTTAATTTCAGGGATCTGAATAAGGCGACCCCAACATACGAATACCCGATGCCAATTGCAGATTTAATGGTGGACACCATGTCGGGTCACAAGATCATCACCTTCATGGATAGGAATGCAGGTTATAACCAGATTTTCATGGACAATGAAGACATTCACAAGACAACTGTCCGATGTCCAGGCACCATCGGGCTATATGAGTGGGTAGTAATGACTTTCGGCCTAAAGAATGTAGGGGTGACTTATCACAGAGCCATGAACTACATCTTTCATGACTTGATCGGTCGGTTGGTAGAGATATACATTGAGGACGTCGTGGTCAAGTCCAGCAACGTTCAAGACCACGTGGCCGATCTAAGTCAAGCTTTAGAGAGAGCTCAGAAGTACGGGCTGAAGATGAATCCTGAGAAGTGTGCTTTTGGGGTATCGGTGAGGAAATTATTGGGTTTTATCGCACATGAAAGAGGGATCGACATCAGCCAATGAAGTATCAAGGGAATTAAGAACACCCTACCCCCCACTGATAAGACCGAGCTGCAGTCACTAATCGGGAAGATAAATTTCCTCAGAAGATTCATAGACAATCTTTCGAAGAAAATAGAGCCCTTCACACCGCTTTTCAATATGAAACAGGGCTAGGAATTTGTGTGGGGATACAGGTAGTAGAAGGCATTCGATGAAATCAAAGAATATTGGAGCTCACCACCAGTACTGATGCCATCGACGTGGTTTTATTTCAGTAAGTCGACAAGAAGGAGTGGGTGATTTTATATCTCTATAGGAGGCTCCTGGACACTGAGACCCGGTACCCGGTGGTGGACAAGCTTTTCTTATGTTTGTACTTCACATGCACCAAGCAGAGGCATTATCTGCTTTTGACAGAGTGCACTATAGTATGCAAGGTTGATGTCGTCAAATATATGCTATCGTCCCCAATTTTGAAGGGACGTATCGGGAAATGGTCTTTGCCCTGACCGAATTCATCCTCAAATATGAATCGGCTAAGGCAATAAAAATCCAAGCAATAGCTGATTTCATAGTTCAACATAGGGACAAGACAGTAGCTCACGTGGGGCCGATACCATGGACATTATTCTTTAATGGATCGGTATGCCGACACGGATGCAGTATCGGGCTAGTGATCATTTCCTCTCGTGGGCACCATTTGACTTCGCGTACACCATCAAGCCTTTTGCCACCAATAACCAGGCCGAATACGAAGCCGTGCTGAAAGGATTGTAGTTACTAGAAGAAGTGGGAGCTGATATAGTTGAGATTCTCGGTGATTCCTTGTTGGCTATGAGAGAGCTATCAAATGAGTATGAGTGCAAGGATGATATACTGAAAGTATACCATGATTAGTGCCACGTTATAATGGCACGCTTCCGAACCGTGTCGTTCACTCACATCCTAAGGGAATAGAATTCAGAGGCAAACGATTTTGCCCAGATAGCATCATGGTACATGCCGACGGCCAGATCGGTTGAATTCGAAATCGCGGAAATAGAGGTCGATGATTGAAGGTATAATATTATTAACTACTTGAAGGATCCTTCAACTTAACATCGGTGCCTAGGAAGCTTTGGTATCAGGCGACAAGGTATGTCATGCTCAGTGAAGATCTTTATCGCCAGATGACCGATGGGGTTCTCCTCAGATGCATAGGTGTTGAGGAGGTGATGGTAGTAATGTGTGAAGTGCATTATGGGGTATGCGGAACGCACTAGTCGACCTAGAAAATGAAATGGTTGTTATAAAGAGTAGGTTACTTTTGGCTGACTATGGTGGAGGACTGCATAAGATACTACAAGGGGTGCTAGGATTGTCAGAAATTCAGGGCCATCCAGATGGTGCCCACATCGGCGATCAATCCAATAATCAAGCCTTCGCCCTTCAGAGGATTCGGTATCGACATGATCAGCCAAATTTACCTAGAGTCACGCAAAGGCAACAAGTTCATAATAGCGGCCATCGATTACTTCACAAAATGGGTCGAGGCCGTTCCACTAAAGAAATTCATGTCCGCCGATGCCATCGAGTTTATTAGAGAGCACATAATATATCGGTTCGGGATTCCACAGACCATCACAATGGACCAGGGAACAATTTTCGTATGTTAAGAGTTTCTGTAGTTTTCGACCGGGATGGGGATCAGACTGTTAAATTCGTCGCCATACTACGCGTAGGCTAATGGGCAAGAAAAGACATAGAACAAAAGTTTGATCAAGTTGATAAAGCGCAAGATCGACGAACATCCTAGGTGTGGGCATCAGTCCCTATCAGAGGCACTCTGGGCTTATTGAATGGCATGCCACGAGTCCACCCAAGTGCCTCCGTATCAGCTAGTATACGGCCACGAGGCTGTATTGCCATGGGAGAACAATATCAGCTCTAGGAGGATCACGTTGCAAGACCAACTCACAGTCGATGATTATTATAATCTGATGACAGACGGCCTGGATGACCTAGCGTAGGTCCAATTAAAAGCTCTCGACATGGTTGAAGAAAACAAGGCAAGGGTTGCTAGGTACTATGATAAGAAGGTGGTGCCAAAGTAATTAAAATGAAGGGAGCTTGTGTGGAAGCTTATCCTGCCGATCGGATCAAAGGACAATTAGTTCGGCAAGTGGTCCCCTAACTGGGAGGAACCATTTCGGATATATTGAGTGGTCCCCGACAATGCTTATTTACTCGAGGGGCTGAACGGGGAAGTATTTGGGAAGGCGTTAAATGGAAAGTATCTGAAAAAATACTTCCTGAGTGTATGGATAAATGCTTGAAAGGTTTTTGCACAGAATAGCTAATACCATTCGTATCGCCTCTAAATGACCGATGCTGAGGCATCGAATGCCAGGAAGACACAAACTCAAGACCGAGAATACATAAGAATCAATGATATATACACACTTGTTTTCTCCAAGTTACAGGAACATAAATGTTACACGAAGAAATATCTAGTGGAGCCTCCCATGCTGCAACTCCAATCGGCTTCCCCTTCCAAGGCCGCTCGAGTTCCCTCCGGATGGTTTGGCGATTCAGGACATGATTCCATTCACCCATGCCGTGGGAGTGGGGGGCAGCACCCATGTTTGTGGTGGCCGATACTGGCCCATACTGTATCGTCCGGCCGCTAAGACTCGCCAGGGGGACATCCCGATCAATGTCCTGAAAAGGGCATGTCTAAGTCAGAAAAAGCAGAAAGGAGGAGCAAAAAAATAAGCCCACATTAGCTCAGGACCCACATCGGTATCATCCTGGTGGAGCCACACCCGGTAGGCCAGTGAGGAGTGGTTGAATATTTGTTGTTTCACCTCACCCAACCATTGGTGGAGGCTAGGGAGGTCGCCGGACAGGTGGTCTAGGAAACAAGGCCCCCAATACGAATCCCCTTGGTCATCCATGAAAGGCGACGCCACTCCCAAAGACCTAAGATTCTCCCGCGAGTTTGAATTTGGCCGATAAAGAAGAGGTGAGGCGGAAGTTGGCCAAAGCCAAGTTGGCGAGAAAAGACTGAGTTTTCGTAAAATTCGTCGGAAGACCCGTGGATATGTTCCTCAGTAAAGTCAGCAGAGAGTAAGCAGGGAAAGATGGCCAATGAGAATATGCTGAAGGATGCACCGTTCCGGGTCACATCGGGGAAGACCAACCAGTTAGGAAAAGCATACTCCGTGTTAAAATAAAAAGGGAACTAGATGACCCGGTTAGAGAATCTAAGATAGAAGTTCTTGAAAAAATCAGTGAAAGCCGCAGAGGAAAAGGGAATGGTAGAAGGTGATGTCACTTGCTCATCCAAAGAAGAGCAAAAACGATAAGTGGGGATGGTCAGTTCTCGAAAATCGGTGGAAAAAAGTGATTGGCCGATTCAAGAAGGAGCATTTCAAAGGAATACGAAGGGTCTCGATGTTGATAAAATCAATGGGTCCAGATTTCCCATGGGACCTAAGAAGAAACTAGAAGGATAACTGATTGTGGGAATGAGGACCTGATCCTGCAAGTGTTGCAAAGAAATGAAGAAGATATACGGAGTAAGAAAACATGCTGGGGGAATCAAGAGAAATGAAGATATGAAAATGTCGGGGCCTACCTTAGGGACTTCGTGAAGGTCGGCCATCTCGATGTCGCTAGACGTGGAAATGTGAGGGAGAAGAAGGTAACGGGAAGTGGCGATCAAAGATGCACTAGAAGCCGGTAGACTAAGAGCAAAGGAAATGCAGATGGAAAGCATAGTGTTGGGGGAATTAGTTTTCCATTGAACAGGGGCCAAATGACGTCACCCTTCAAAGATCTTGGGCCCGGAGCCTGTCAACTGGCAAAGCCTGAAGTTGAGCCCCAACCTCCTTAGACGAAGTCGACTCCAAGAATATCCAAGACCTGCATTTCGGGGGCCAAGCCTCCGGGACCCCTCTAGAGCCCTCTAGAGCCAAGCCTCCGGGAGCCCTCCAGAGCCCCCCGTAGCCAAGACTATGGGACCCCTTGGCAGCCCTTTGGAGCCAAGCCTCTAGGATCCCTCCAGAGCCAAGCCTGTGAGACCCCTCCGAAGCCATGCCTCTAGGATCCCACCATTCCCCTTCGAAGCCAAGCCTCCGGGATCCCGCCGGGACCCCTCCGGAGCCTTTCGGAGCCCTCTTCGAGGTCCACTTCGGAGTTCCATTCAGAGCCCCCTCGGCTACCTCCGACTGAAGCCCTCTGACAAGTACTCCGGACCAGGAGAAATATCCAACCATCACGACAGTGTAAAGCCATACCGGGGCCCCAGCCCCTGGTGTGCCGTATACCTACTCCAAAAGTGACGTTTATCTACCAAGTCTGTAATGTCAAATGTACAGTAGTCTAGCCTTTATTCCCTTCTAGCCCCTATAAAGCCTATGACTTGTAGAGGGAAATTGGGTCTTTTCCTTTGGCCTGTGTGCCTATAAAAGCAGTGCCATGCCCTTGTAATAGACAGGTTGTTTAGTAGAGGCAAAACTATGCCAAATCCACTATAAACTGGACATAGGGCTATTATCCCTCCGGGGAGGCCTGAACCAGTATAAATTCTCTCTCCTTCTGTGAGAACCCTTCGAGGTTCACTCTATACACCATATACCACATAAAAACCTGTTGTAGCTAACACAAGTGCTACAACTGTTGGCGCCGTCCGTGGGGAACTTAGTACTAAAAGCTAAGTTCTCTGCCACTGCTTGTATTTCGAAGTACGCTTGAGGGGGGAGCTTCAGAGTCCTAGGATTCCGCGTACCCTTTGGCAAGGGGCTTCGAATACAGTTCGAAGGCCTTCTCGCCTTCCATCACCCCTCACGCCTCGAAGTGCACCCTTCGACAAGGGGCTCCGTGCGCTCACCAAAGGCCTCAGACGCCCTAGGGGCTACGAGGCAAGCTCTCCTACCGTTGCGAAGCTGCTCAGTCTCCGGACCAGGTCAAGCTTCCAACGGTATGAGGACCAACCGAAGCCTTTGTTCGCCATCTCTAAACCAAAGCATTGCTTGGTTTTATCTAAATACCGAAGCCCTGCTTCACTTTATTTAATACCGAAACCCTGCTTTACTTTATTTAATGCCAAAGCCCCGCTTCGTTGTTTGATTACAAAAGCCTTTCACTTTATTTAAAAACTGAAGCTTACGGTGCCCTTATTGAGCCCTGAAGGCAAGGCTCTGTTTTCTTCAGAACCGACATGCCACTTCGCATCAATAAGGACCGAAACACTAATTCGATCTATTTAAATCTGGAGCACTCCTCCGAAGGCTACACAGTGCCTCCGGGCCCGTAGCAGTGGGCTAAAGGACTCCGGGCCACCGGCCAGAAGCATCCAAGGACTCTGGGCCACCGGCCCAATGCGTCCAGGGATTCCAAGTTTTGTACTCGAAGCATCCTAGGGTCGAAGGTGACCCAGAGTCGAAGGTGGCTCAGAGCCGAAGGTGGCTCGTGATCACAGGTTCGGTGAATCCACACCACTCATTCTGTTCTCATTGCAGAATCAAGCTCAGAAGCCTTGCTTCATCATCTAAACACGCTTCGAGGCCTTGCTTCACATATCATAATCTCGATAGTGGATAAATGATAGCAAGGACAGAAAACTTATCTTCTTTCTGATTAGTTTAGTCTTTTACCATTTTAGCCCTATTAGGGGTACCTAAATAGTTTCCACTATGTCAGTTGTAACTGAGGAGTAAAAAGGTATTTTCCTTAAGATTTTTACCTATAAATACCCACCTTCTCACCCTGTAATAGGCATCGAATACTCAGATATTCAATACACAACTTCGAACTACTTTGAGCTATTATCCTATTCGTAGGCTTGAGATAGTTCGCTTCACAAACTCCTTGTTTGTTAGTTCTTAATATTAGAGAACATGTTAGCATAATCTTTTACGCCAACAGTTGGTGCCATCCGTGGGGAACTTAGTTCAAAAAGCTAGTTCTCCGCCGCTGACTACACTTCGAAGAGCACTTGCGGAGGGAGCTTCAGAGTCTTAGGATTCCGTGCACCCTTTGGTTAGGGGCTTCCTAGTGTAGCTCGAAGGCTTTTTTTCGCCTTCCCAAATCATTCAAAGTCCTCAGTCTTTGGACCTTAACTTCGTTAGCCATGCCTCCCAAGCGGACCCTAGCCACTGATCCTTCCCGAAGGTCCCCTCGGACCAACGGTGCAGGACCCTCAGTCATTCCACCAACACCCGAAGGGGTCATCAGACCTCGAGTACCCAGAGGTCCCCAAGCAGCTCCCTCGGTGCTTCAAACTGATTACGCCAGTTCCCAAGACCCGGAAATTCCCTCCGGAGGAGATGAAGACCTTCCTGAGGATGCGGCTACCCAAGTAGCGTGGCTTCAGGAGAAAGTAGCAAGGTGGAGGCAAAAGGCTGCAGATAGACTTCGCTCTCAAGCCTCCACTCTTGCTCTAGAGGTGCCTCAAGACGATGGTCCTAGTAATTATCCCGAAGCTCTTCGAGTCCCGGAGGAAGTCGAGAATGCATCCTTCGACGACGAGTCTCCACTTCATCCGGACTTGTAGAAAGTGCCCTTCGACCCTAGGTTCAAGGCTTCGAAGATGCACAAATACTCCGGTGGGTCCGACCCTTGAGAGTTCTCTCGTTCATATGCCTTGGCAATAGAAGCCAGCGAAGGGTTGCGGAACACAATGGCGAAGTGCTTTCCCCTCGCACTGGATGGTGTGGATCTCCGATGGTTCTTGTCTCTAAAGCCAAGATCGATCAAGTCATGGAGCAGCTGAAGAGGAAGTTTGTGAGTAACTTCCAGGGTACATTTTGTTGACACAAAAATGTGCCCCCACACTTGGTTCAGTTCGACGATCCAAAAGTGTGTGGATACATAGGGACAAGCCTAAGTGTAACACAACACCGACGTCGTGTTCTGACTACCCTTAGCCGTGGTAAGGAGGTGGAGTCGCTAGGCAATCAGATCACACAGAAATAATCCAATTAGACGAAACAAATGTTTTAAATAGAACAAGTCAAAAACTGGACGAAGCCTGACTGATTCAAAGTATGACAATTGGTTCAGTTCATCCTTGCTGGCAAGAAAGAACACCCAAGAGTAACAAGAGAAATCGTTGACTATGACTAACACATACCACTTGCAGCCTAAAGAACTAACCCGAGAAGGACCTACGGTGTACATATGGAGAAGTTCTCCGGGTTGTTTCAGTCATCACCATGGTACCTGGCGAATGCGAAGCGGCAATCATTTTTCCATGTCGACAGGGAGCGCAAACTAAATCAGCTCTAAAACTCTCCCAACTCTAAAGATCTTACAAACCACAGCGCCATCAGAATTGAGTACTTGCGAAGTATCGTGATGGAATCGCACTTTGAAGCCCTCAACAAGCTACTGAGATACATAAAGAAAATTGTATCCCAAGTTTTCAACCAAAGCAACATCTTTGAGAGTGAACTTCGAGTTGATTCTTACAACCCCTTTACATTTCACTCTCTCATTCGATTGTTGCCAAAGGTGATATGTTCCTTTTGCTTGGTTGTGGAGAGGCTAGAGAACCATGCTGCATCTCCGGTCATATGGCGTGAACAACAGGAGTCCATGATCCATGTGCCCTCCAAGCCTCAGTCTGGTGCCTACACACGAGAAGAGAATCTCGATTGCTCAGTGCTTGGGTGAGTGAAAGCATGACGAGGTATCCAACACTGAGTGATACGAGCAGTAGGCATAGTGAAAGTTGACTGTCTACGCGCAGGAAAAACAGAATGATGCAAAGTGCGAGGTCTACCTACATGATGTGACACAAATGTATGATGAGGTCTCCCAACCTATCGAGGCACAAATCCATTGATGCGAGGTCTACCACCATATGGAACAAGGTGAACACCTCGAGAGGCAAAACCTCTCCGGATAGCATGGGTAGCCTCGAAGACAGGATGTGAGTAATACTCAGGCTCATGCATACTTAGAGCTGGGTAATGCATATCCTGGAAACTCATCCCCTGAGAGTGTCTCTCATCCTTGATGTGACAAAAAAAGAACCCAACCAGATGACCTTCCCGCTAACAGTAGGAACAATGAAATACTCTCCTAGGGGCACTCTCATGGGTCATAGGAGCAATTCTCACAGGCTCCTTGGGTTTCTGCTGAGTGGTTTTCTTTTAAAGAATTTTCTTGGCAGGAGGAGTGGTTTTCTTTGGAGTTTGGGTAGGCTTTTTGGCTGATGAAGTGTCTAACTGGGTTCTTTCTTTCTCTAAGGTAGTGGGTGAGGTAAAAATAGTTTTGTTCTCACTTTCTAAAGGAATTCTCTCAAAACCCAATCCCAGAGCTAACCCTGCCCTATCAGCACACATCTTGGTCTTTGCCAAGAGCAAGTCCATCCTACCCTTTCCCTCAGTACATTTATTTAACACAGAAAGAAGGTATTCATTTTTAGACATGAGGTGTTCAACTTGCTCTCTAATAGTGCCTAGTTGGTCCTTAAGGGTTATACAAGTGTCACACACAAGTTGCGCATCCTTAGAACTACCGGCCCTCTCCAATCTAGCCTCTAAAACCTGAACATGCTTATCACGTAAATCAATGCTCTACCGTAATAATGAAAAGTTCATGCATTCATTTACATCACGAGGACTAGAATCAACCATCTAAAGCTGCTTCTGTGTAGTTTCAAGCTCAAAAAGAGTTAAGCATGAACAGTAGACTTAAGCATGGCATAATCAGTAGAAACAAATTCTAGCCTAAGTCTAAGGTCTTTTCTATCTCTAGCGGCCTACACAAGTAACCTATCCTGACCAAGAACTACTTCATTCAGTTCATCTATCTTAATTGAAAGCTGGTCATAGGATAGAAGTACCTCAGACGAGTCAAGCTCATCGCCGTTGTGATCGCTGTCGGCCATGAAGCAAAGGCCAATGAAATCTCGTCTCTTCTTGTCCTTCTTCTCCTCCTTCCTTGGGGACTCCTCCTCATCAAATCTCAACTCCTCAGTTGAGGTAGTGTCGATGTGTAGGACCGAAAGTAGCGACCAGAGGGGGCTGAATGGGTGCCTAAAAAATTCTTTTGAATCAATGGCCTGTTCCCAACACCCAACGTACCTCAACAGACTTAGCAGGGAAAAATAAACATATCAACAGAGTCTAAAATGATCTAGCCTAAAATCAACCGGTGTCCTAACAGAGAAGACACCAAACCAGTGTTGAAAGGCAGTTTAACAGATCAATCAGACCATGAGCTATTCAAGCTTAATGGGAATAAAACATCATAGCAATAAATCTGAGTGCACGTGAAACGAGAAGTCTTACTTTTAAAGGCGGTCTCCTGTTCGGTACTTGATGAAGCCTGTTCGAAGTGAACATGCAAAGCTTGAAGTTGACGAAGCCTGTCCAGTAGTTGAGCAAAGTGCGTAGCTACCGAAGCTTGCTTCGAAGAGCACAGGATCGAAGCCGAAAGCTAGACTTCGAACTATGCACTTCGGACATGCAGTGTACAGAACTAGCTGGTGAAGTCTATTCTTGCTGATGAAGTATACTATGCGAAGTATACTTCGAACAACAAAACCTTCGAAGCCCACAGGATAGAATCCGAAGTCTAGTATTTTCACTATGTGGGGTCCACGCCGGAGATTGACAGAGAAAACTCAAATGCGAAGCTGCTGCAAAGAAAAAGCAAATAGCCTACAAACTACCGAAGCCTGCAGCTCAGCGAAGTTGGACTTCGAAGCTTTGAAAAACTTGCCCGAAGCCTGCTGCACCAGACAAAATGGCTTCGAATGGAGTTTAGAAAGAGGGTTCGATTCCATGCATTAACCAAAGATATGTCGTGCAGAGACTTCGGCAACCCATTGAACAACTTCGAATAGATACTTCGAATGTGACGAAGTATGAGCAAAATATCAGAGCGCAATCACTGAGACAGAAACATGCATGCCTTCCCGTGCGAAGAGACTGCTTCGGCAATAGAAAAAATTCAACAACGAAGCAAGTCAAAGTCTAGTAGCACTAGCTACTCCATGCGCACACCTGCTGAAACTGTAGTCTAGAGCATAGGGATTAGCTATATGCTACAGAGAGAAGTATCAACACAACAACAAAAAGTCCTTGAGAAAAATTTCGTGCACGAGAAACTAGCAGTCCTATGCCTATATCCTGTGCATAGCTATGATAGGGGCACTGTTGCAGGACATGATCACACGCCAAAAACAAACAGCAGTCTAAAATCTATCTCCTGCTTTGCCAAACAGATAGGAACAAATGGCAGGAAGAAAAGTTAACCAACAGTACTGTAACGCAAGCAAAAATGCACCGATCAAACCAGCCAAGGAAACAAAGCAACTAGTAGTCACAAAATAGCACGTCGAAGAACCTATTTAGTCGATCTCTCGGCGATGTAGACTGTAGTGGTGGAACTCACAGGAACAGGGGAATGAACAGGAACTCAGTATGAGGAAAGTGAACTCAAGTTTGTCATTAAGTGAGTTAACCCTAACCCTAGGGATTGGGGCCCTATTTATAGGAAGCCCAATAGCCTAGAAAAATACCAAAAGACCCTTAGGGTTTTTACAGACGCTGAAATATAATGGAAAAGACCAAACTGCCCTTAGGATATTTTTACAGACTCGACTGCTTACTGTGGGCCTAAGGACAAAATAGTAAACTCCTATTTACAGATGACTTATCCGGAAGCGGAGCTTTCGTAGCGACTACAGCTTCGCCCCAGAACGGCCGATCCGAGATCAGCGGTCGTTAGTTTTGCGCCAAAAATGACAAAGTGTCCACCGACTTTGCACCAGGTACCCGGATTGGGCCAGCCCGATTCCATAGCTCTCTTAGCCCGGCAATCGCTCACCGCCCTTGTACCTGAGTCAATCCTAGTCAACAGCCCAGTGGATCCTCTGCTGCTCCTAGCCTATGTACCCGGCTTGGGCCAGCCTGACTTCGCGGCCCCTCTGCCCGATAGTCGCTCGCTACCCATGTACCTGAGTCACATGCGGCCTAGACACAGCAGGTCTTCTCTTCTCTTCTTGTCCTCTTTGACTTTCGTTGAGAATGACACATCACATCTGGAGCCATGAGGCCCACGCTCTTCAGCATGGCTCCTCAATCTCCCCGTTGATGAGCGCATTGTCAACACTTCTCTTCATGAGCTCTCCAGTAACTGCGAACACATGTGGAGACACGAAAACAAAATACAAGAAAACAGAGAAGAAGAAAATAAAGTAAAAGTTTAACCCTCATGACCAAAAGCGAAACAAAAGAAAGAAAGCGGTCATTATGGTTAACCAAAAGTAAACACTCAAAAACGAGTGCAATCTCAGAATTATCAACAAGGATATCCAAAGAGTAAGGACAAACGGGACAAAAACTCCGCCTGATACAAATCCCAGAGAAAGCCAAAACTGCCCCTTAAACTCTTCTCCCAAAATTTCTCCCCCTTGTTGACAATTGGACTCATCAAGCGAGACTAAATGCACTCTAAAGAGACACAGACTCCCCCTGAAATGCAACTCCCCCTCAAAATATGCAATGAATGCAACTGGGGTGCAGGTGGAGTGTAGAAAGCATGCTTCTCAGATATGATGGACTGCAATTACAACATCTAACAGGTACAGCAAAAGACATATTGTCTAAGACACATGGCATGATCAGTGCAACAGATGATATCTAATGAAAGTCATTAGCACACATTTTTCAATTTTTGCAAACAAAAGCATCACCACATTTTCCAGTTGACAAGCAAGGTAAAGCATGAGATACAAAAGCTAACTGATATCTACCAAGATAAGCATTGTCCAAAACAAAGTTCTTCAGCAAACTTGTTATCTTTTTAATTTTCAGGCTTTTTCGTTTTCCTTTCTCATTTTTGCCAGGGGTTATTTGCATGTCAAACCTTATGCTGACTGACCAAGTCAAGCCTAGGCTAGAACTGGACCATCAGAAGCTTAAGACATTGGTCTTGGCATACATTACACTATCCTAGTTCATACCAAAGTGCTATGGTAAGCAGTCCAGAACATGCAATGCGACAAAGCAAACCCACCTGGATCTTTTCAATTGAAGCATAAAGGGCATGAAATTTTCATTTTTGTTTTTTATCATTTTTATAGCACATTTCCATGTTAAAGCAATATAGATGTCCAAGTTGCATATCTGCATCTAAGTGAGGAACTAGCTACAAGGCATGTAAGAGATAGCAAAAGCATTCATCCTACACATGCTAGTTACCAGAGGCAATGGTGATCATTTTTCAATTTTAAAGCACAAAAGCCATGCATATGACAGATATCAGACATATCTTGTGAACCGAAGCAAAGCATGATCATCGACAAGTAATCAAAAGCATGTACTAGCTAGAATAAGTAAAGCAGTTCAATCATATAACAGAAGCAGACTCAAAGTGTGATATGTGAATATGCATGATATGAACACACACAAAAAGACTCAAGAAGAGAGTAAAGAAGAAAGAAAATGACTCAAAATATCCTAAAAAGGATACACAGCACACAAATCCCCTCGTAAATGCTCAAAAGTAGACTGATCTAGGGGTTTGGTGAAAATGTCAACCAACTGATGATGGGTATCAACATGAACAAGGTCAATGACACCTTTCTCATATTGATCCCTCAGAAAGTGAAAGCGCACATCAATGTGTTTGGTTTTTGAATGGAGACAAGGGTTTTTCCATACACTAATTGCACTAGTGCTATCACAAAACAGAGGAACTCTGGTAGGAAAGAACAACCCAAAGTCTCGCAACATGGAAATCATGCAAACCAACTGTGGGCAGCAGCTAGCAGTAGCTACATACTCAGCCTCAGTGGTTGAAAGTGCAACTCCAGACTACTTTCAAGAAGACCAAGAAACAAGAGATGAACCAAGAAACTGGCAAGTACCGGAAGTCGACTTGCGATCCAACCGGCACCCACCAAAGTCAGCGTCCGAAAAGCCAGATAAATCAAGAGATGATGATGCTATGTAATAAAGACCTAGATCGGGCGCATAGGTAAGATACCTGAAAATGCGCTTGATAGCCTGCCGATGGGACGCGCGTGGTGAAGACTAGAAGCACGCGCACAAACCCACGGTGAACTGTATGTCTGGCCTCGTCGCCGTCAAGTACAACAGCAAACCGATCATCCCTCGAAACTCTCTCTCATTGACCTTGACGCCACTCTCGACCTTGTCCAGGCCCAAGATGTTCCCATTGGGGTCATCTGAGGCTTCAGCTCTCCACCAAAGTCAAATTTATTCAACATGTCCCGAGTGTACTTACTCTGGTGGATAAAGGTGTCGTCCTTGGTCTGCTTGATCTGGATCCCTAGGAAATACTTGAGCTCACCCATGAGGCTCATCTCAAACTTGCTGTGATCCTGCTCAGAAAACTTGGACACAAGAACATCAGTAGTACCACCAAAAATGATATCGTCCACGTATATCTGAGCAACCAAGAAATTTGATGCATCTCTGAGCAAGAAAAGAGTTTGATCCACAGACCACATCACAAAGCCCTTCCCCAACAAAAACTGCTTCAACCGGTCATACCGAGCCATGGGGGCTTGCTTCAGACCATATAAGCTTTTTGCAGCTTAAAAACATGTCGAGGAAACTTAGGGTTCTCAAAACTGGGGGGCTGCCTAACATAGACCTCCTCCTCTATGTACCCGTTCAGAAAAGCACTCTTGACATCCATTTTAAAAAGCTTAAAACCCTTCGAAGCGGCAAAAGCTAAGAGAATGCGAATGGACTCAAGAAGGGCAACAGGGGCGAAAGTCTCTTCAAAGTCAATGCCCTCCTTCTAGCAAAAACCTGGGCAACTACTCAAGCTTTGTTGCGCACCACAACCCCATCTTCACCTTGCTTGTTCTTGAACACCTACTTGGTGCCTATGGGGTTGCATCCGGGTGGAAGCTCAACTAGTGTCCAAACCCGATTGCGGACAAAATTCTCAAGCTCTTCTTGCATAACATTAATCCAATTCGAATCAGAAAGAGCATGAGAAACGTCTCTAGGCTCAAAAGAGTCAACAGAAGAGCGCAAAGTTCTCTCAGAAAGATCACCGATGATGAGCTCTGAGGGGTGATCACGCTGAACTGCTCGAGATCCCTGGTGATCTGAAGTCACCTCACCGAAGTCAGTAGCTGGCACCTCTAGACTCGACTGAGTTGGCTTGATCGAAGTGGAAGAAGTGATCAGTGGTCCGCCCTCGTCCTCAGTCGAAGTCTCAGAAGTTTTGGGTTCTACAGGCTGTCCAGAAGGCCCACCCTCATCAACAGCTGGAGTGTCATCATCTTCCTCGAAGATGGACTCTCCGAGCTCACCAGCACCAGAAAGCTCAAAAGAAGGAGTCAAAGGAGGCAATGACTCATCAAAAGAAACCTCGCAAGTCTCGACAAGCTGCTGGGAGTCGAGGTTCCAAACACGGAAGCCTCGAGAATGCAAAGCATAGCCAAGAAAAACTCCATCACAGCAATGAGACTCAAACTTGTCCAAATGCCCTCCCTTCTTGAGCACAAAGCTCTTGCAGCCAAATGCTCGTAAGTGGCTCACCTTGGGCTGTCTGCTAAACCACAACTCATACAAAGTCTTACCTAGGTAAGCTCTAAAAAATGCGGTTGGCCAGATAGCAAGCCGTGTTCATGGCTTCAGCCCAAAAACGCCTAGGAGTCCTGTGCTCATCGAGCATCATCCTGGCCATCCCGACTAGCGTGCGGTTCTTTCGTTCCACAACGCCGTTCTGTGGGGGAGTGTAAGGAGCAGAAAATTGATGATCAAGACCCTGATCACTACAAAACTGATGAACTGAGAGTTCTTGAACTCAGAGCAGTTGTTAGAGCGAATCGCTCGCATCCGACCATTGTTCTCATTCTTCAGCTTCAAAATCAGGTCATGAACAAAATGAAAAGTCTCATCCTTAGACTCCAAGAAGAAAACCCACGAAAATCGAGAAAAATCATCAACGATAACAAGCGCATACCACTTCCAACCGACTGAGCATACCCGAGCTGGACCAACAGTGTCCATGTGTAACAGCTCTCTCGGGTATGAAGTCATCAACTGAGTCACAGGTGAGTGAGAAGCGGCAACCATTTTCATGTGACGACAGGGATGGCAAACTAGATCCTTCTCCATCTTAAGCTTGGGCAATCCTCGGATGAGGTCCATAGAGCTCAATCTGACTAACAGATCAAAACTCAAATTGCCCAACCTCCTATGCCAGTTCCAGAGCTCAGAGGAGGATCCAACAATCAAACATCGAGAAGGGCCAAAAGAACTAGAGAAGTCAATCCGAAAAACCATACTGAAAGGTAAGATCTGACAAATCAAGGACCTTCTAGAATCAATCACTGAAGAATTGCCCGTCTTAAAACGAACCTCCAAACCATCCTCAAGAAGTTGCGAAACAGAAATCAAATTGAAGTTCAAATTTCCAACCAAAGCAACGTTCTTCAAAGAGAAATGGTCAGAGATGCGAATTGAGCCAATGCCGTGTACCTTCCCTTGACCACTATTCCTGAAGGTGATGTATTCCTTGGAGCTCAGGGGAGAGAGACTGGAGAACCATCAGCGATGTCCCGTCATGTGGCGAGAGCATCCTGAGTCCATGATCCAAACGTCCTCCAGTCCCCGATCCTGCACAATTAGTGGTTGTAATGGGGAGCAAATGGTTCGGCACCAGGTTTAGCAAAGGAACTAAACTAGTGTCGAGCCATCTGCTCAAAAGACGGAAAGCATAAATCATCATAAGAGTTTGGACCAAAACGCGACTCAAAGCGCGGTCCTTGGTTCTGCCTAAAGTCTCGGCCACGAGGTCCAGGTCCGTATCCAAAATGACCTGGAGCTCTGCCAGGTCGAACACCACCCTATGGAGCACAGGCATGAAAGTCGTCTCCTCTACCACCACCTACACGACGCGGCGTGGACTCTAGCCTCTCCACGCGTCGAGGAACTCTCAGTCTACCACCCTGCTGGTAGAACTGCTCCTGGCCACCACGAGCTCTCTCTGCTCTCTCAACCTGCTTCCTCCTGAAGCAAAACTCTGCAAGATGCCCGTCTCTCTGACAATACTCACAGTGGTAGGTGGTCTTCTTGGGATGTGGTTGAGGCTTAGGGTTCTTGGGCTTGGTGGTGTGGGCTATAGACTCCTTGGTGTGAGAGGGTCCAGGTAGAGAGTCTAGAGAAGTGCGGAGGTGTTTGGGCTTTGGAACCCAGATGGGCTTCTTGGGTGGAGCTTTAGGCTGTTCTTGGAACACTCCATCCTTGGGCTGACTAGCCTGGAAAGACTCAGTGGAGGGAGTCTTGGGGTATCTCTGTTCAGGAGTCATTTTACTCCACTCCACTACCCGGCTAATGGCACTCTCAAAGTCAGCCTTGGTGTAGGTGTAGCCTACCCCAAACCCATCCTGCCTCTTAAACTGCAGTATCATCATGCCAAGTTGTGGCTCTCTGGCACTCACCCAACTCAGGATCTAACGGAGGTAGAAGTTCTCATTTTGGACATCAGCTAGCTCCTTTCTCAAGGAAGCTAGTACCTCCACCTGAGACAAGCAGGTCTCACACTCTCTATCAACCTGGACAGACATCTCGGCTTTCAGCTTGATCAACTCCAATCTAAGAGACAAGCAGTTCTCACAGACAGTGGATGGAACTAACAGTGTCTCAAGCTCTAGCCTAGTCTGCTCCACCTCAGCTCTAACTCTCTCCAAATCGCTCAAATGCTCATCACCTTTGGCTTTCAGCTCAGCTAAACTAGCTAGATGAGATGAGCAATCAGCACAGGACACGATGATAGTGGCATGAGCATCTTTCAGCTCCAGCTGAGTGCTCTCAAGCTCAGCGGCCAAAGCGTCCCTCTCATCAACCCTTTCTGTGTACCTGGACTTCAGAGTCGTCAGGTCACACAACAACACCTCACACTTTGGGCACTCACTACTATCACCCAAGCAAGGGGAAGAAGATAGACTCTCAATTCTGTCGTTGGCCACGACAAGCTCACTCTGAAATTCATCTATCCTCTTCTTAGCCCCTCTAAGCAGTTTTCCCGATATTTCAACTCCTGACAATTGCTTTCAAGTAAATCAACAATGTTACGTTCGTAAGAGGATACCTTCTCATTTTCGTCGTTGTTGGAGTCATCGGAGGAGCCCTTTTCTTCCTTATCCCCAAGAGCCATTGAGCAGAAGCTCTTGCGGGATCTTCGGTGTTGATGTGAGCGGCTCTTCGGCCTGTCCCTAAAGGACATGAAGCAGCGGCCCGCCGGATCGTCCTTGTCCTTTCCCTTCCTGATGACAATCTCCTCATCGCTTGAGCTTGATGAAGAGGAAGAAGACGTAGACCGCTTGGAGTAGCTTTTCACAATCTCGGCGAAGAAGGCCTTGTCGCGCTTCTTGTTCTCACGTCGGTAGTCCTTCTGGGCCTTTATGGAGAATCTAGTCTTTGGCGTGCCCTTTGTGAAGGAGGAGCTATCGTGCTTTCCGGAATCGTAGAAGCCACCATCGGTGCCCTTCTTGTGACCATTGCGCTTTGGGCAGTCGGCAATGAAGTGACCTGGATCACCACACTCAAAGCACCCCGATTTCATGCCGTGTCTTTTGAACATTCTCTTGTCATAAACACGACGCACCCGGTTGTTAAAAAGACACAGGTCATCATCTCCTAACGATTCGACCTGGTCCTCAGTGATAGACATCAAGGAGAACCAAACACGGCTCATAGAGGAGGGATCAACAGAAGGTGTAGCAAGGGCCAGGGTCTTTGATCCAGAGCCAGTGAGATTTGATCTCAACTGGGTATCAACCTCAGTGGCCTTCAGCTTGCTAAACAACTCAGAAATTATCAAGGTATCATATGAAGTGCTCTCAATTATAGAGGATACCTTGATCTCCCAGATCTTACGGTCCAAGGTATGAAGAATCTTGAGCGCCTGCTCATGATCTGAGACTAACTGAACACCCTCGGCCTTGTTGGCCCGAAGCTTGTTTATGATCGATTGAAAACGACCAAACAAAGCTTCAACAGATTCACCCGACTTCTGTGTGAAATTCTCATATTCACGCTGGTAGTTCTGATAGAGCCGAGCCTTGACCTGGGATGTCCCCTCATGGTGTGCCTGGAGGGTAGCCCAGATCTCTATAGCAGTGGTGAGATGGTTCACATGCTCAAATTTAGTGGGACCTAATCCAAAAAACAAAATGTTCACCGCTTTGTTGTTGTTTAGATGCTGGGCGATAATATCAGGAGAATTACGCTCAGCAACTGGCAATATGGTGAAAGAAGCGTGAACACAAATGTCCCAAATGTCTGAGCTTTTGCTCCTGAGATAGGCTCGCATGCGAGTCTTCCAATAATTATAGCAATAAGCTTCCAAGGATGGGACCTTTCCAGGAGACGTCATGATCACTACTGGGGTTTAGAACCGGTTAAGGTATGGAAAAACCCTAACCAGGCTCTGATAGCACTTGTAGGACCGAAAGTAGCGAGTAGAGGGGGGTGAATGGGCGCCTAAAAAATTCTTTCGAATCAACGGCCTGTTCCCAACACCCAACGCACCTCAATAGACTTTGCAGGGAAAAATAAACAGATCAACAGAGCCTAAAATGATCTAGCCTAAAAACAACCGGTGTCCTAACAGAGAAGACACCAAACCAGTGTTGAAAGGCAGTTTAACAGATCAATCAGACCATAAGCTATTCAAGCTTCATGGGAATAAAACATCACAGCAATAAATCTGAGTGCACGTGCAATGAGAAGTCTTACTGTTAAAGGTTGTCTTATGTTCGGTACTTGACGAAGCCTGTTCGAAGTGAACATGTGAAGCCTGAAGTTGACGAATCTTGTCCAGTAGTTGAGCAAAGTGCGTAGCTGCCGAAGCTTGCTTTGAAGAGCACAGGACCGAAGCTGAAAGCTAGACTTTGAACCGTGCAATTCGGACATGCAGTGTACAAAACTAGCTAGTGAAGTCCGTTCTTGCTGATGAAGTATACTATGCGAAGTATACTTCGAACAACAAAACCTTCTAAGCCCACAGGATAGAATCCGAAGTCTAGTATTTTCACTGTTGGCGTAAAAGATTACGCTAACAGGTTTCTGAAGATTAGAAACTAACAAACGAAGTGTTTGCGAAGTGAACTGTTCTAAGCCTCCGAAAGGATAATAACTTAGAATGGTTGAATGTGTGTATTGAATAACTTGTATTCGGTCCCTATTACAGGGTAAAGCGGGGGGTATTTATAGGCCCAAACATTAAGGAAAAGGCCTATTTACCCCTCTATTACAACCGACATAGTGGAAACTATTCGGTACCCTTAATAGGGCTAAAATGGTAAACGACTAATCTAATGAGAAAGAAGATAAGTCTTCCATCTTAGCTGGAAGAAAAGATCTCAGAAAAGTCCATGTTCGAAGATATACTCCGAACCAAGGTCCATCTTCATGCTTCGAGCTTGACTCAGGGCATCTCTGAAGATGCATGTTGAAAACCTTAGAATCCATTATCTGCCTTTGTGCTGTTACTGCAATAACCCTGAGGATGGAATATTTTCCCCCAACAGTAGCCCCTCGAATACGCTTCTCCGTTAAACTTGTAATGTTAGGAGAGCAGTATACGGAAGAAAAATAACCAATCGTAGGGGTTATTAGATTTTAATTTATCTCCGAAATGTATGGAGATAAAAAACTTCGAATCAGTTTTAAGACAATTACTTTCGAACTATCTTAGAACTGACTCAGGAAGCCCGAAAGCCTTTTAGACTTAGAAGAAATAGCCGTTGGCTTCTTTCTTCTAACGGAAGTTACGGAGTGCGTTAATTTCGGAGAAAAGTAACGGGCAAGAATGCGAAACGGCATGGACTAACGATAAAAAATGTAAAGTCTAGGCTATAAATAGAGGGCCTAGAACTTTCCTGAGTACCTTTCCACCGCTCTCTTGCAAACAAAACCACTCCTTGAGCTCTAGCCTCCATTCTTCTTCCAAAGCAACTCAGTAGCTTCAATAGCGAAAACCAAAGGTTCTGGAGCACCTTCAGCCTTGGCTCGACAGCAGGCGGCTGCGGAAGCAGCGGCCGCGGCATTGGCGACGACAGTTCCAACACCCGCAGCGGCAACCATGGCGACGGGAGGGGGAAATCCCCAAAATGTTGCTGATCAAGGTCTCTGCCCGGTATCAACAAAAATACCTGGATCAATCCTTCCAACTAGGGCCTTCGACCTGCAAAAGAGAATCACTGGCGGTCACAGTAGAGAGGAAAATTAGTGCGGGAGTTATGATCCACAAACCTGGAAAGGAACTTATCTCGTCACCAAGACCTGGAGAAGTGGTCGTCTTCGAAGCCTTCTTCGAAGCTGGCTTAGGTCTTCCAGCAGTGGATTTCTTGGCCGAGGTACTGGATCTATTCCACGTTACTCTCCCCCAACTTTGTCCGAACGCAGTAGCTCGTTTAGCTATCTTCGAATGGGCGTTGAGAGCCGAAGGTTGTGAGGGGAGGGCAGAGATCTTCGCTGCGTTGCACAGAGCTTCGTGCCAGCCAAAAACCTTCGTAGGACCCGGAGGTGAAAAAATGGTAGTAGCCTTCGGAAGTATTAACTTCAGGCTTCGGGATGAATACGCCCTTCAGTTTCCTGCTAAGGCCATCAATGCAAGATGGTATACCGACTGGATCATGAGATGGTTTTATGCCGAAGTTGGGGCGAGCCACTGTCTAGCCGAACCTCTGAAAGACATCAACTTCCGAAAAGAAGCCCTTGTGCATCCAGACCAGGGTCAGCTCGAAACTCGCCTCAGCTTACTTCAGAAGATCAGTCAAAGGTTATGCATGCGAGACTTAGCCGAAGAGTTTCTCAGGCTCCAAATCCCTCCGTTGATGGCCAACTGGCCTATCATCTTCGAAGAGGATTCGGAAGGCGGTCTCCAAAAAATTACTTTGACTTCGAGCCCTGCAGGTAACTTCGAAAACAACATATATTATGCATATTCATTCGAAGGAGTAACTAACTTAACTCATTTTTTAGCTTCTTCAGCCCCTATAACTTCGGAGCAAATCATACGAGCTTCGGAGAAGATTTTGGGCGCTCCAACTCCGACCGAAAAGGAATGGAGAATCAAGTTGGTCGGGAGTTGGGAAAGATTTAACAGAGTGTGGGGAATGCTGGAAATCGTTCCGCCCCCTTTGATGGATTGGGTGCCTTCGGAGAAAGGAACTAAGAAGTGGAAAGCCGAAGCTTGGACTTCGAGCTCCGCCAAGACTCCGGTCAAGAAGGTGGCTCGGAAGCCAAAGAACCCTGCACCTTCGAGCCCAAGGGCTTCAGTCTCTGACTCCGAAGAGGACGAAGGCAGGTTGCTTGTGCAGCTGATTGACGAAGATGCATCCCAAAGGACTGCACAAGTTGAAGTACCTGCGAACGTGCCGGAGTCTCAAGAGAACCTTGAGAAAACAAGGACTTCAGCAGTTCAAGAGGATTTACCTCATACGGAGTTCCTGTGGATGAAAGTGGAGTCGAAGTCACTATGGCTTCGATTCCTGACGAAGCAACAAGGACTGTTTAAGAAAGTGCTCCTGCAGTCGAGGATTTGATGGCTGACTCGGACGAAGATCTCGCCTTCGATCCGCCAAGCAGTCCAATGATTACCCGTCTCCAGAATGTCGAAGGTATACTTCGAATAATTCTTTTATGTTTATTTTGCGTATTTATACGATGTATAATACCTTTGTTTTTACAGAGTCCACTTCTGTGGAAGAGGTTCGTCCGGAAGATACACTCCCTGGACCTTCGACAACTTCGGAGCCAATCCAAAGAGCCACTCAGATGTGGCCTGGAAGAGGCAAAAGAAAGATGGACTCCCTCCCTGCTGCGAGCTCCGGATCAACTCCATCTAAATCAACAGACGAGAGCCAATCTACCGAGGGAGGCCAGTCTCTAGGGACTCCGAAGATCACCACTCAACACTCCGGGCCTTCGCCTAACGAAGATGACCAACAAGCTATAAGTATGCTCCCCCTTCTAGCTCCTTTCTTAGAGCGAAGAACTGGTCTTCGGACTTTGCTCGAGCCTTTGGATCGAGCTAGTCGCGATATTGGGGAGACGAACTTGGTGGCCATTCTGAGCGAGGCGAAGATCTCGGAGCTTAACGCTGCTATGGAACGCGCAGCCTACCAGGTACGAAGCATCTGTGAAATAACATCAAATTCACATACAAATAATTTCTTACCTTGGTTTTTCTTTTCGCAGCAAACAGTCTTGGCCCGAGCTGCGAATATATCAAATGAACAAGAAATCGCTCGCCTTCGAGAGGAAAATGACACCCTTCAACGGAATCTCACTATCTCCGAAGGCCGAGTGGTTCAAATGGACAGTATAGTGTCAACAGAGCGCAGGGCCAGACAAGGCTTGGAGGCTACGAACAAGGAGCTCGAAGCAGAAAGAATTGTGCTTCGAGCAGAAGTTGAAAGAATGTGGGCGGAGCACGCTACTGCGGGGACCGAGCTTGTTAGGGTCCGAGAGGAAGCTAGCCAGCTTTTGAATCAAAAGAATTCCTTAACTACAGAGGCTGCTAGACTTTCCGGAGTTCTGGAAGAGGTAACTTCGGTGAAGGACGCGCTGATCGAAGATAAGCTGAAGTTCGAGAATGTAGCTGCGGAGGTTATGGATCAACTGCTAGGCGTTTTGGAGTACTTCGGTACTACCGGGACGCTTCCTTCTGATGACAACATTTCCCTTTCTGCGCCGGTTGAAAAGGATTCAAGGAGTGGCGAAGCAGATGAAGACAGCAGGCATTCGCTACGGAGAACTCTCCGGACAAGTGGCTGCTGTTGGCCTACTTCGTGACTACGAGGATCTGGGCCGATCGATAACTCCGAGCGCAGGAGAGGGCCCAATTACCTTCGACGACGAGTAGCTTCTAACTCCTTCCGAAGGTGTGGCCGCTGCCTGGCAAGCCTTCCAAACTTCATGTAGAGCCGAAGGTCGCTCTACGATCAAAGCCTGGATCGACGAAGTACAACGCCAGAAGAAAGCTCAGAATCAAGCTTCGAGCAGTCAGCCTCCTCCGAACACGCAGGTTTATATATGTCTTAGGATTTTGACTATGTAAAGCTTTGTGCTTATGTACATTTATCAATGAAAATTTGTTTATCAAGTTTTTAGGCTTTGCCTCATATGGAAGATATCGAAGTGTTAGACATTAACGACGAACTTCGCTCATTATGGGCTACCTTCGATCTTTTAAAAGTTTACAAGCGTCCTCGATTTTTAGTTCCTCGAGATAGCTCCGGTGTAATTACGCTCGAAGTAAGAAAAGATATACTATCTTATATTAAAGAGGAAGAAAAAGAGGTTAACTTGGAAACTTCATCTTCTGAAGACGTTCTATGGTCCGAAGACGAAGATGAGGCTCGAAATAAAAAACCCGAAGAACTTGGAAGCTGGGAAAGGAGCCCCGAATGGCTTCGAACTTGGGCCGAGCTTCAACAAGAACAGAAGGATTTTAGAGCTTCGAAGGGAGGCAAGAGAGTTAAACGCAAAGTTGTTAGAACTCCTGGTACTGGAACTAGTCGTTCCAACCCTAGCTCTAGAGATCGAAGAGGTCTTCGATTCCTTCTTGGTATAGATACCAATTTTTCATGATGTAATCTATAATCATATTCATTCAAATAATAAATATCGATTTAAAATTGTCTCCCTATTTACTAGCCCCTCTTTGGGTATAAGCAACTTCGAACTGTATTCAAAGATGGTTATGCGCAAAGAAAAACTTCGGAGTACAATTTTTTGGGGTTCGGAGCCCCTCTGCAATTTAAAGATCTTTTAAAATCTTATAAAATGTCTTCGATTATTTGTAGTCTGAAGAATGGCAACTTAGTACCCTTTGTCTTTTGAAAGAAATCACTTGAGATAACTTCCAGGACACTTTATTGCCTTAGATAATTTGTCACTTTAGACTATGCTAACAGACATTCGAAGCTCATGGCTCAAACTCTGTTTTGCTTTGGCCACCTTCGGCTCTTTTTTGCAAACTCTGTCAAACCAGTGGTTCGGAGTTCGCAGTGGTCTCTTTGGACTCTTTTTACGGATGTCTACCAGCCAATGGCTTGGACTCCGCATATTTTTGCCACCTTCGGCTCTTTTTACGGATGTCTACCAGCCAATGGCTTGGACTCCGCATATTTTGGCCACCTTCGGCTCTTTTTACGGATGTCTACCAGCCAATGGCTTGGACTCCGCATGATGTGGTTCTGGGCTCTTTTACGGATGCCTACAAGCCGGTGGCTTGGACTCTGGATTATGTCAGCCCCCACGTTAGAAACTTCGAACCAATGATTCGAAGTCCGAAAATATGATTCAGCTTTATGACACTTCCCTCTCGGTCAACCCTGCGGTTCCAGTGCGTCCACTCGGAAGCTGGAGGTTTATGAGGGGAAGGCACTATCTGGACCATATGCTTTATTAATTCAGAAGATGATTACATGTGGTTTACAAGGAGCCCTTATGCGAAGTATCAGCTTTAGGTGCTCCGCATGCCAAGTATGTGCTAACTCTTCACCTTCTAAATTAGCTAGTTTAAAAGAGCTAGGACGTCTTGAACGAACAATTAGGTATGGACCTTCCCACTTATTTCCTAATTTCCCTGGCGCTATAATGGTTCGCAGAACAAGATGACCCGGTCTAAGTTCATTGATCTTAACCTTTGGGTCATACCAAGCCTTCGTCTGCTGGTGATACTTTGATAAATTGGCCACAGCTCGAAGTCTTGTTTCCGCTGATAAATCTAGCGAGGCTTGTCATTCTTCTTCAATCTCCGGTTCGGTGCTGCGAAGTGATCCTCCTTTGAGCTCCATTGGAGTCATAGCTTCATCTCCGAATAGTAATCTGAATGGAGTAAAACCTGTGGACCTTGTTTGCGTAGTCCGAATGGACCAAAAAATCTTCGGAAGTTCTTCGGTCCACAGTCCTTTTGTTAATCCTACTATCCTTCGATTTAGCCCTGACAAAATATTTCCATTGGCTCTTTCTACAGCTCCATTAGACTGAGGATGCCTCACTATAGCAAAACATAACTGGATGCCTAGATCTTCGCAAAACTTTCTGAAGGGTTCTGCATCGAACTATGTTCCATTATCAACTGTAAGTTGTCTAGGCACTCCGAACCAGCAAATGATATTTTTCCAAAAGAATTTCTGTACATTGTTCGAAGTGATAGCTGTTAAGGGCTCTGCTTCTATCCACTTAGAAAAATATTCAATAGCTGTTAAGGGCGATGACTCCGTCGACCCATCCACTGGCATCCTTGACAAGTGCGGACTAAGCTCTCCGCATCAGCTGTTATTGTAGGCCAATAAAGCCCCTGGCGAAGTGTTTTCCCTGCCAAAGCTCGAGGGGCTAAATGGCTACCGCAAAGTCCTTCATGGATTTCTCGAAGAATTTCTTGACCTTCGGCTTGAGATATACATCGGAGTAGAGGGGAACATACTCCGGCCTTGTATAAAATACCGTTGATTATTTGATAATTTCTAGCCCTGAGTTTCAATCTTGAAAGCTGTGGCTCTTCAAGCAAATTTGTTCCTCCTTGTAAAAGTTCCATGATTGAATTTTTCCAATCTGCACTTGGAATGCAAAGAATCTCTGCAGAGGGAATTTGTAGCACCGAAGGTGTACTGAGCTCCTCATAGAAAGCTTCTTCTGGTACATCTACAGCTACGGCTGCAGCTTTTGCTAAGATGTCCGCTTGCACATTTTCTTCTCTTGGTATACTTCGAATGGAAATACCCTTGAAGTGTGCTTCGATCTTACGGATTTCTTCTAAGTACTTTGCAAGTTGTGGACGTCGAACTTGAAAACTTTTATCCACGTGCCCTGCTACTATTTGAGAATCTGTCTTTATAACAACTCTTGTAGCCCCTAGAGCACGTGCTTTTTGGAGTCCCAGTAAAATCCCTTCATACTCCGCTATATTATTGGTAGACTTAAAGTTGAGTCTTGCGGAGTACATTGCTCTTTGCCCTGAAGGCGAAATCAACACTGCTCCAACGCCTGCTCCCGATGCTTGGAAAGCCCCATCAGAATAAACAGTCCAGACTCCGTCACTTGACTTCTCCGGAACCAAAGTTGCAGGTGGAGTCCAGTCTGCTACAAAATCTGCTAAGACTTGTGATTTGATTGCTGTCCTTGCCAGAAAAGATATGCCGAAGGGTGCTAGCTCAACTGCCCATTTCCCAATCCTTCCAGTGGAATCCTTACTTCGGAGCATATCTCCCAAAGGATACGAAGTTGGTACAATTACATTGTGAGCCAAAAAATAATGTCTTAATTTCCTCGAAGCCATTATCAAAGCATAAACGAACTTTTCGAGTTCGGAGTACCTTGTCTTCACTCCTGATAATGCTTCGGACACAAAATAAACAGGATTTTGCACCAACTTCCCATTGAAATCCATTTCTCTGACAAGGACTGCACTGACAGCAGAACCTGTAGCTGCAAGGTAAAGGAGTAGGGTTTCGTCCGCAGTAGGCACCATGAGTGTAGCGAGATTACTGAGATACTCTTTAATATCTTCGAAGATTTTCTGACACTCCGGTGTCCATGCAAAATCTTCGGACCCTTTCAGTGCTTTAAATATAGGCAAGCTTCTCTCCGCTGACCTTGCTAAAAACCTGCTAAGTGCTGCCAAATGTCCAGTCAGCTTCTGCACTTGCTTTAAATTTTCCGGAGGAGCCATCTTTTGTAGCGCAGTTATTTGAGTAGGGCTAGCTTCAATCCCCCTGCTTGAAACTAAATACCCTAACAAGCTTCCCAGCCTTAGCCCCGAAGATACATTTTTCGGGTTAAGACGGATCCCACATGCCCGAAGGCTATTAAATGTTTCTGCTAAGTCTAGGCTATGTTGGTGCTTTAAAGCACTCTTTATTACAATATCATCCATATAGGCCTCCACATTGCGACCTAATTGATGCCCTAGAGCCTTAGCAACTAACCTCGAAAAAGTAGCCCCGGCATTTCTTAAGCCAAAGGGCATTCTTACATAACAAAAGACTCCCGAGGGAGTTACGAAGCTTGTCTTGATCTCATCTTCGCGCTTCAACCATATTTGATGATAACCAGAATACGCGTCAAGGAAGCTTAATAACTCCGAACCTGCGGTGGAGTCGACCAATTGATCAATTCGGGGCATGGGGTAGGGGTCACGAGGGCATGCTTTATTCAAGGATGTGAAATCAATGCACATGCGCAACTTTCCGGAAGATTTCTTTTGATGAAGACTGGGTTAGCTAACCATTCTGTGTGAGCCACTTCTCTGATAATCCCAGCCTTCAACAATTTTTCAACTTCGTCCTTCGCCAGAACGGCTCTTTCTGCAGACATTTTTCGGAGTCCTTGCCGAATAGGTCGGGCCTTCGGGTTTACAAGCAAACTATGTTCAATGATATCCCGATCGACTCCGGTGATATCTTCGTCAGACCAAGCGAAGACATCTAAATTCTCTTCCACCACGTTTTCCAAGGAGGTTGCAACTTCTGGAGGTAAATCTTTACCAAATTGAAATGTATATTCTTTACCATCTTTAACAATAACCTTCGCTGCAATCTCTCCTTCAGGACTTGGTCTTGGGAAGGATTTCTTCGAAGACTCAGAAGGAGCTGAAAAATTTTCTTGATCGTCTTGCACGCTATTTACTTGTCTTGGATCAAGAGGGGGACCATGACCATATTCCGCTCTTCGGGCGTTAGCTTGATCTCCGAAGATAGTAAGGACTCCTGCTTGCGTGGGCATCTTCATACACAAATAATTGTGATGTGCCACAGCTCCGAACTGGTTTAGCATGCCTCTTCCGAAGATGACGTTGTAGGCATATGGGGCATCTACAACATCGAAGATTACTTCCTCTGTCCTTGCTAACAGTCCTTCTCTGAATGTAACTTCTAGGCCAATTTGGCCAAGTGCATCAAGCGGAGGTCCTGCGAAGCCTTGCAAAGGATGAGCCGCTGGAAGAAGGTGCTTTCTGGAGATGCACAATTGATCGAAGGCTTGAACAAAAATAATGTCTGCCAAACTGCCTCCGTCAATCAACACTCTTCGAACCTCAGTGCCCGCAATATAAGCAGTAATAATAAGTGGGTCTGCATGTGGAAATTTAATGCCAGCTGCATCCTCCGCAGAAAAAGATATTGGTACAGGAGACCATTCCGGCATAGCAGCTGCAGATGACGAAGTCCCAATGTGGCCCACTTCTCTGACATACTCTCTTCTCTGCCTTTTTGACATGCTTCCGAGGGTACCTCCTCCGGAGATGGGGAGGACTACTCTTTTTCCTCGGTCGTGCCCTTCTTCTTGCTTCGGAGGTGGCATAACATTGGCCACTGGAGGGCGTCTTGCAGCTTCGAAGTTTTCTATCCGCGCCACAGCCTGGACAGTCTCCGGGCGCGCTTCAACTGGAACTCGGTCAGTAGTACCTCGACCCGAAGTTCTTTCTAGATATTCTCCTCTCAGAGTGAGTATAGCCTTGCAAGTATCAGTTGCGTGGCTTCGGTTTTCACCATGAATACAGCAGAAAAGGGTCTGGCCTTTGCCAGCCGTTTTCCCTGGTGGCCTCCAGCCGCTGACCTTGTTCCACGAAGGTTGTGGAGCTCTCTGTGTGAACTTTTGCGGGGGTGCAATATTCAGGACTTCAAAACGGGGATGCTTCTGCCCCCTTCTCCTATCATGCTGAACTTCCTGTGCCGAAGTTTTTACTTCCACATTTACTTCCTGCAGTATGGATAGAGTAGCTGCAGTTCTTCGAAGCCAACCTTCTTCCGACCTCGCATACTCTTCAAAGTATGACATCAACTAAGAAACAGAAGATATGCTTTTCTGGTGAAGCTTATTCGAGAGGCCTTGATGAGTGACACCTTCCCGAGCTGCATCAACTACCGAAGATGTAGACAACCCTCAAATCTGCGACTTCGTATGAGCGAAGCGCTTAAAATATTGCCTCAATGTCTCTCCAGGGAGTTGCTTCACCTGGAAAAGACTTCCCGTCGACATTGGAGGCACGAAGGTGCCTTGAAAATTGCTTACGAACTTCTTCTTCAGCTGCCCCCATGAATTAATTGATGCTGGCTTCAAAGACCAGAACCACCTTAATGCCACTCCTTGAAGAGCTAAGGGGAAGCATTTTGCCATGATATCTCGAACTCCTCCACTAGCTTCAATTGCTAGAGCATAAGAACGGACAAATTCTCCTAGATCTTCATCTCCGGCATACTTGCAGAGCTTCGAAGTCTTGAACTTCGGGTCAAAGCGAACTTTTTGCAGTTCGGGATGCAACGGAGATTCAGTATCAAAGGAGGCATTCTCCGGGGCTTCGGGATAGATGGGTTCGTCGTCTTCAGGTACTTCTGGAATAACTGGGATGGCCTTGAGAACGAAGCCTATTTGCAGCTTCTTGCCGCCATCTTGCTACTTCGTCTTGGAGACTGGCTATTTGAGCGGCCATATCACCAAGATTGTCTTCATCTCCTCCGGAAGGATCTTCCGGGTCTTGAGAACTGAGAGGATCAGTTCGGAGTGGAACTTGGGGTGGAAGAGGAACTCCGGGTGGTCGAAGTATAGACGGAGTTGGTGGAGGGACTCTGTATGCTCGAGGAATGGGAACTCCTTCCGGAGTTTGAGGTGGAGGAAACGTCGAAGGTCCTCCGACCTCAACAGTGTCAGGAAGGTACCTCTCCGGAGGTCCGAGGGGATCTCCGAACAGGGTTACGAGGTGCGCTCCGCTTAGGAGGCATGATGTAAGAGGTTGGTAGAGAACGAAGTTTCTTGGACTAGGTTCCCCACGGACGGCGCCAACTGTTGGCGTAAAAGATTACGCTAATAGGTTTCTGAAGATTAGAAACTAACAAATGAAGTGTTTGCGAAGTGAACTGTTCTAAGCCTCCGAAAGGATAATAACTTAGAATAGTTCGAATGTGTGTATTGAATAACTTGTATTCGGTCCCTATTACAGGGTGAAGCGGGGGTATTTATAGGCCCAAACATTAAGGAAAAGGCCTATTTACCCCTCTATTACAACCGACATAGTGGAAACTATTCGGTACCCTTAATAGGGCTAAAATGGTAAAAGACTAATCTAATGAGAAAGAAGATAAGTCTTCCATCTTAGCTGGCAGAAAAGATCTCAGAAAAGTCCATGTTCGAAGATATACTCCGAACCAAGGTCCATCTTCATGCTTCGAGCTTGACTCAGGGCATCTCCGAAGATGCATGTTGAAAACCATAGAATCCATTATCTGCCTTTGTGCTGTTACTGCAATAACCCTGAGGATGGAATATTTTCCACCAACATTCACTAAGTGGGGTCCATGCCAGAGATTGACAGAGAAAACTCAAATGCGAAGCTGCCGCAAAGAAAAAGCAAATAGCCTACAGACTACCGAAGCCTACAGCTCAACGAAGTTGGACTTCGGAGCTTCGAAAAACTTGGCTGAAGCCAGCTGCACCGGACAAAATGGCTTCGAATGGAGTTTAGAAACAGGGTTTGATTCCATGCATTAACCAAAGATATGTCGTGCAGAGACTTCGACAACCCACTGAACAACTTTGAATAGATACTTCAAACATGACGAAGTATGAGCAAAATATCAGAGCGCAATCACTGAGACAGAAACATGCATGCCTTCCCGTGCGAAGAGACTGCTTCGGCAACAGCAAAAATTCAACAGCCAAACAAGTCAAAGTCTAGTAGCACTATCTACTCCATGCGCACACCTACTGAAATTGCAGTCTAGAGCATAGGGAGCAGCTATAGGCTATAGAGAGAAGTAACAACACAGCAACAAAAAGTCAGTGGAGGCTTTGTCAGTTTCAGCGCAAAACTGACAACCGTTGATCTTGTATCCGACTGTCCAGAAGAGAAGCCATAGTTGCTATGAAACTTAGCTTCCAGATAAGTCATCTGTATCTCTAGGCCCACAGTCAGTCAGTCGTGTCTGTAAAAATTCGTAAGGGCAGTAGAGTCTTTTCCTTTATTCCTGCGTCTATAAAAAACCCTAAGGGGCTGGTGGAATATTCCTAGTGTTGGGGAGCCTATAATAGGACCCCAATCCCTAGGGTTAGGTCACCCTTTTGGCTGAAATCAATACTACTCCTTTGAGTCATTTTGTCTCTTGCATTTTCTCTCTCCCTCTTCGGTTGTGCGCCGCCAGGCTACTGTTCATGTGATTTTGGCTTGCATTTATTTCACTCTCTCTGATGCAGTGAAGCTTCTATTCTCTGATCGTGCGCAGCATTTTTGTAGCATTTTTCATGACTTCATTTCACGTGCGTAGTTGTTTTTCCTGAGGATTTGTGCCTCGGTTGCAACTGTTCTTCACAGAAGTAGTACTAGTTCATACTGGTTGCAAGAAGTACTACTACACTGTAGCAACAGTACACTAGTACTCTAGCCTTGCTTTTACTACACAACTTTTTGATCGAGTTGACAGGACTAAAGTCCCTTTTCTGGCTGTTCTCTGGCGAAGTCCCTTCTCTGTTCGAAGCCCCTCAGCTTCATGAGGCAGGCTTCGATCTGACATCCTTGAAGGCTTCGCTTGAACTTCGGCTTCAAGTTTGTTCTGTGTCTCTTGCTTCGCAGAACATTTTGCACTCTGTCAGCTTCACATACTTCGATAGTATTTGCGAAGGTGTTCTCAGTCACGAGCTGTTCGAAGTCGATACTTCGTCAGGCTTCGGAGTTAGCTTCGAAGCTAATCTCACTGATAGACTTCGCTTGGTGTTTGCTGCTGTCTGTGTCGAAGGTCTTGATCCGTTTGTTCGAAGGTAGAACGTAGGCTTTGTTTTGGTTTCTCTGTCGCGTGTCAGCCTTCGCTTCTCTTTTCGA
>JAAALK010000874.1:139628-154207 GCA_019279435.1 Zizania palustris
TCCCCAGAACAGAAGTGACCCTAGCGCACGGAGTGGATAGGTGGTGTTCTTCGAGGCCTTCTTCGAAGCTGGGCTGGGGCTTGCTACAATCAACTTCTTAACAAGGTACTAGAAATGTTTCACATTACCTTGCCATGACTATCTCCCAATGCCATATCTAGACTGGCCGTCTTCGAATGGGCCCTTCTGGCAGAAGGGTGCGAAGGGTGGTCAGAGGTCTTCGCAGCTACCCACGAAGCCTCCTTCTAGACGAAGCCGCAAGACGGACCGGGATTCCAAGGTACTGGTAGCCTTTGGAAGTGTCAACTTCTAGCTTCGGAAGGATACGTGAAGAGCTTTCTGGAAAAGGATATCAATGACCGGTTGTATACCAATTGGAAACTCCGGTGGTTCTACGCCAAGGTCGAGGGAAGCTTCCAGCCTTGCGGGGCCTCTGCAAGAAATATGGTACCGAAAGGAAGCCGAAGTCACTCTGGACCCAAGCTTGCTTTCAACGCTTGGTGGGTTGCTTTCTTTGGTGGCCATCCGCATGAGTATGCAGGACCTGGCTGAGGAATTAATCGCCCTGGATCCCTCCTCTCGGGGTTGAGGCCGATAGCATTTCAGAATGCTTCGGAGGGAGAGTTCGAAGCCTGGGTGAGTCTTCGTACTTTCTACATTAACACTGCTTAGAAAATAGATAAATACTTAATAGAATGATACCTTTTTTCAGCGGCTCCTTTGGCGCTAGCTTCGGAGCAAATTGCCATAGCTAAAGAACGGTGCTCGGAGCCCCTACTGTAGTAGAGAAGCAGTGGAGGGTGGAGCTGGGAATGCTCCAACCGAGTATGGAGTGCTCTTGGAATGAGCCTCCTCCCCTGCCGGACTTCAAATCAACAGGAGCGGTCTCCCGGAAAAGAAAGGTTACTGCCGAGACCTCCAAGAAGGCCACTAAGACTCCCATCAATAAAGGGAAAAAGACAGCGAAGCTCCCCCCACCTATATCTTCGCCATCTTCTCTTGATATTCGAGTTCCTCTTCGGAGGAGTTAGAAGAGGAAAATTCGAACATATGGGAAAGAAACTTGAAGAATACCTGGTACAGGATGACGAGGGTGAGACCCAAGCTGCAACTGAAGACTCCCTTCGTGAGGTTGTGGCGGCTGATGTGGTAGTCCCCTCCGAACCCGTCACAGTTGACTTAGGGCCGGAGTTAGGAAATCCTAGCTCGCTCATGATTGGTCTGGTAGCGACAGAAGATAGAGCTTCGACTTCAGCTACCCTAGCACAGACTTCAGGGGATGATCTCAAAGAATACCTCTAGATGTATGAATTCTTGGGGGACCCCGAAATTCTCCCTCAAGGTGTGGATGAAGGTATACCTCAGAACTTTTCCTTTTAAATTCCTGAAATGACAACTGTACAATAAATATTTAACATATTTTGTAGATGCGTCGAGGAGCGGCGTGGCTCTAGCCACTGGTGGAGCTTCGGCTTCACTCGTATTTGAGGCTCCAGTCGAGGTAATGGCTCGATGACTGAAGTTGTTTCAGGTAGAGTGACTCCACCGAAGGAGCAACGATCAAAGGAGGATCCACTCTGACTGAAGCAGCAGTTTTTGTACCGGAGAGAGGCAAGGGCAAGATAGGTCTTGGCCTCTCCCTTCTTTAACGATGACGCCTTCCTCCAACGACCCTTTGTTGGTTGGGAGCTCCCACCTCCGAATATTGAGCGAAGATGGAGAAGACGAAGGCCTGGGGGCTTGGCAGTATTTCCCCCTATTGATGGAGTCTTGGCCGCCTTCTTAGAGGTCTCGGTCGTGATTTTTTTCCGAGAGACTGCTCCCATCGAGTCGAAATCCGGCAGTGGAGGAGGCTCCATTCCAAGAGCATCCACACTCGGTTGGAGCGTTCCCAGCTCCCAACCAACTCCACCCTCCACCTTCCATACAACAATATGTTTAGTTAATAAAAAATGCCTTGAACTCACTTTGCTTTTTTGCAGCAATTTGTCCTCACTAGAGCGACAACGACTTCCAATGAGCTCTAAACCAATTGGCTCAAGAGGAAGGTTACAACCCTCCAAAATGTCCTCAAGTGCTCGAGGATAAGACTTTACAATTGGAGGAGGAGCTTCTTGAAGAGCGGAGGGCGAAGGCCATTGTGGATGAAGCACTCCAGTCCGAACATCAAACATGCGCTACACTCAAGACTTCGATAGAAGAAATCCAAGCTGAGCGCTAGTGTTAAGGGCAGGTTGAAAGGCTTCGGTGAGCAGAGTCAGACTCCAGCGTACAACTTGTAGAACTTCAAGACTAAATCAAACAAGCGCTGGCTCAGAAGAATACTTTGCTATCAAGGATAGCTAAAGTTTCTGCTTTTCTTCTGAGCTGATGGAGGCTGAGACAAAGCATATCGCAATTGCTGATCAGACTATGGATACCCTCTGGGGTGTCCTGGAATATTTTGGCGTTGTGCCCTTGTCTTTAGCTGCAGCAAATGAGCCCCTCGAATGGAAGCTGAAGATGATCCATGCGGTGACAAAAATGATGAAGGGCTCCGGGATTTGCTATGGAGAGTTCTCCGGGCAAGTAGCCGAGATCGGAGTCCTTCGACACCTCGAAGCCATCGGGATTTCTGTTGCCCAGTGGGGGTTCGACGCATGTAGGCTTCGCCGATGAGGACTTGTTTCATCCTTCTTTGGATGTGGCTTCTGCTGGGAAGCCTTCCGAGCGACCTGGAAAATAGATCACAAAGTTGTAGCCAAAACTTGGATAACGAGGCTCGCCGGCAGAAGCAAGCTTAGACGAAGCCTTTAGCTCCAACTCCACCGACTCCGCCAACCGACCCATGGGTTTATCTTTGTACGTCACTTTAGCATGTACAAGAGGTCTTGTAAAGCCCTTTATCTTATTGAATGAAAAGTTTATAAACAAGAAGTCCTTGTTTGGATGTTTATTTTAGGTTTTGTTATGTACTTCAGAGGCTGACTTCGAAGTATTGGATTATAACGATGGGCTTCGCCAGCAGTGGGCTATCCTCGAGAGCTTAAGGCCTTACCGGCATTCGCGCTTTTCTGTTCCTCGAGGGGAGCAAGGGGAAATAGCACCTGATATTCAAAGCGAATTCCTAACTTATATTAAAGATTATGTAGATTGGTCTGACTCGGAGTACCGAGTCGAAGACCCAACAGAGACTAGCTTCGAAAGACTTCTTTCCTAGGCTGAACTTCAAGAAGAGCAGCAAAAACTGCAAGCTTCAAGAAGAAAAGCACTTGGACTAAGAGGAATGTTTGAAAACTTCTGGCTCCGAAGACCGAAGCGATCCTAGAAGTAGCTCTAGAGGTCGGAGGGGCCCCATTTTTATTTAGGCTTTGACCAGAACTTTCTTAATGTAATGTAATATGGTTACCAATTAATATAATCTTCCGAAGCATCACTTGATGTTCCTTAATCCCCTGCCCTCCTTGTGGGTGGGGGACATACGGAATGCGATAGGGTCCATCGGACACAACGATTGATATAACAACCTGATGCTTCACATAACACTTGTAATCAATATCTATTCTTTCGTTGAGTTCTTCGAACGGATGTTAGTCGTGTGATGTTTATAAATTTCGAAACTAAGTTATACTTTCAGGTTCCAACAATAGTCGCTTAGGACTTAAAGTGTTTCATTGGGCCAGGGCCTTGAAACCTTGCTTGGTCGCCTACGAACTCTTTTACAGATGCTCGAACAGAGGTCGGAAATTTGTTCTTTTAAAGTCCTTAGACTTTTCTACAGATCTAACAAGCCGGAGCCTGGAACCGTAGGGTTGGCCACCTTCGACTTTTACAGATGCTTCGAACAAGAGGCAGAAATCTGTTCTTTTAAAGTCCTTAGACTCCTCTACAGATCCTAACAAGCCGAAGCCTAGAATCCTTAGGGTTTGGCCACCTTCGGCTCTTTTACAGATGCTGCAAACCAGAGGTCGGAAATTTGTTCTTTATGTACTTTAGACTCTTCTACAGATCCTATGAAACCGGAGCCTAGAATCCATAGGTTTGGCCACCTTCGGCTCTTTACGGTATCCTTGAACCGATGGTCAAAGGCCGTTTTTTGGGTTCCGACGAAAGATGCTTACTCCGCAAGCATATCGTTCCCCTCATGCATCCAGCAGGGGTAATGAATATTTGAAGAGTAAGCATAATTCAAAACTCCATCTTTATTTAACTTAGAAAGGTACTTTTACAATTGATTACAAGGAGCCCCTAAGCGTAATAACATTTAAGGTGCTCCGCATGCCATGCATGCTTCAACTCTTCCCCTTCTAAATTAGCTAACTTAAACGACCCAGGGCGCCCTAAGCTTAGGGTAATATATGGTCCTTCTCATTTGTTTCCTAGCTTCCCCGGAGGGATTACGCTTCACAGGAACAAATGACTGGTCTAAGCTCATTCACTTTTATCTTCGGGTCATACCATGCCTTCATTTGGTCTTGGTACTTCGTTAGATTGGTGACAGCTCAAAGCCTTCTATCTTCTGACAAGGCTCGTTACGCAAAGGGATCAACCTTTAAGCTCCGTAGGAGTCATGGCCTCGTCTCCGAATAACAGCCTAAATGGGGTGAAGCCCGTGGACCTAGCTTGAGTAGTCCGAATGGACCATAAAATCTTAGGGAGATCTTCGGTCCACAACCCCTTAGCTAACCCGACAATCCTTCGATTCAAACTGGAGAGAATATTTCCATTCGCTCGCTCGACGGCTCCATTGGATTGGGGGTTGGCAAATAGCTGCGAAGCATAACTTGATGCCCAGACTTTCACAAAACTCTTTAAAGGGCTCGACTTCGAATTGAGTGTCGTTATCAACTGTTAGCTCCCTATGCACTCCGAACCTATAAATGATATTCCGCCAAAGAATTTTTGGACATTTGTTGAACTGATAGCAGTTAGGGGCTCAGTTTCGACCCATTTAGAAAAATATTCGACTGCTACCACCAAAAACTTCAAGCTGCCTTTTGCCATTGGAAAAGGGCCAATGAGATCCATTCCCCATCGCCATTGTCCATATCGGAGCAATAACTTGAAGAGGTGTCGGTGGACGATGCCTCCGTCTACTCATCCACTAGCACCCTTGGCGGTTTTGAACCAATTCTTTTTCTTCTCTTACAATTGATGGCCAATAAAGCCCCTGTCGAAGTGTCTTTCCGCTAGAGCACGAGGGGCTTGATGGCTGCCGCACATGCCTTCGTGAATCTCCCGAAGTATATCTTGGCCTTCGGGTTGTGAGATGCACCAGAGTAGGGGAGAACAAACTCTGGCTTTATAAAGTACTCCATTGACGAGTTCATAATTTCGAGCCCTTGCTTGGAGCCTTCGGAAATCCGGGCCTTCTAACGAAACTGCACTATTTGCAAAACATCCTAAATTGGGATCCACCAATCGGTGAGTGAATGCAAAGGACTTCTGCGGAGGGTAGTCGATGCACCGTAGGCTTGATGAGTTCTTCATAAAAAGCGCAATCTGGGATGTCCAGGGCTCTAGCTGCAGCCTTTGCTACAATATCTGCAATTTGATTATCCGCTCGAGGGATGCTTCGGTCAACTCTAGGGATATCTTGTCGGTCGACGCGCAGATATCTAAGTTTTCTTTAACTACTTCCTCCAGCGAAGTAGATATTTCCGAAGGTAGCCCCTTGCCGAATTGAATTGGATATTCCTTGCCATCTTTATGATCATCTTCATGATCACATCACCTTCTGGGCTTGGCTTTAGGGAAAGGCCCTTTGAGGGGTCTGAGGACCCCGAGGCTTCCCGAGTCTCCAGCACGCTATTCACCTGTCGAGGGTCTAGAGGTGGACCGTGGCCATACTCCACTCTCCGGGCTGCAGCTCGGTCTCCTGAAACAGTGAGAACTCCACCTGCGTCGGCATCTTAAGACACAAATAGTTATGATGTGTGCAGATCCGAATTGGCTTAGCATTACCCTCCCAAAGATTGTAGTGTAGGCATACGGGGCATCGACGACATTGAGATAATCTCCTCAACCCTAACCAGGGGCCCCTCTCCGAAGGAAACCTCGAGACCTATCTGGCCGAGGGCATCGAGAGGAGGACCTGTGAAACCTTAGAGTGGGCAAGCTGCCGAAAGTAAGTGTCTTTGGGGAATGCATCTGGTCGAAGGCCTGGACGAAGAGTATACTACAGAGCTTCCACCGTCCACCAATATTCTTCGGACTTCAACTCCGCTATATCAGCTGAAAGAACAAGGGGGTTAGTGGGGGAATTTCACCCCTGCAGCATCGTGGGTGGTAAAAGAAATAGGTACATGAGACCACTCGGGAATTTCTGCAGCTGAGCTCGAGGTCCCTATGTGTCCTACTTCACGAACATAGTCCCTTCGCTGCCGCTTTGACATGTTACCGAGGGTCCCCCCTCCGAGATGGGTAGGACCACGCTTGCCGTGATCTTGGGGATCCTCCTGCTTCGGTGGTGGCATAATGTTGGTCACTAGGAGTTGCATCGGTGCTTTAGGATTGCTGGCCCATACCACAACCTGTATAGGCTCCAAACGTACTGCTGGAGGGGCCAATCCGAAAGTACCGCGCCCTGAGCTTCGCCCTAAATACACGCCCCGAAGGGTTAATACAGACTTACAATCTTTTGTGTCATGGCTTCTTTTTTCGCCATGTACACAACAGAAGAAAGTCTGGTGCCTGCCAGCCGTCTTCTCTTGAGGCTTCAAGGTACTAGCCTTATTAGCTTGCGCCTGGTGAATGTTGAAAGTCATCTTAGGGCAGAGGGTGCAATTTTAATACCTCGAGCGGAAGTGCTTCTTTCCCCGTCTATGATCATTGAAGCGATTATCAAGGGGGGCTCGCGAAGGAGTCGGGACTTCTGGCTTCGTCTTTACTTCTCGAAGGACTGGGTAGGCACCACAATTCTTCAGAGGCAGACTTCTTCTGCCTTGGCATAATATTCAAAGTATGCCATCAACTGTGCTACAGACGACACCGGCTTCTGGTGAAGTTTGCTGAGGATGTCTGGGTTCAATTTTCCTTCGCGAACCGCATCTACTACCGAAGAGGTAGACAAGACTTTAATCGGGGACATGGTGTGGGCGAAGTGTGTAAAGTACTCCCGAAGGGTCTCTCTGCTTGCTACTTCTCATGGAACAAGCTTCCCATAGACTGGGCTACAACGTACCCTGGAAGTACTCACGGAATTCTCTTCAGCTTCTCCCATGACCTGATCGATCCTAGCTTTCGAGACCAGAGCCATCGAAGAGCCACACCTTCAAACGCGAGGGGAAGCATTTCGCCATTGTGTTCCGCATCCCTCAGCTGGCTTCTATTGCCAAGGCATACGAATAAGAGAACTCTCCGGGGTCGGACCCATCGGAGTATTTGTGCAACTTCGAGGCTTTGAACCTAGGGTCAAAGGGCACTCTCTACAAGTCCATATGTAGTGGAGACTTGTCGTCGAAGGATGCATTGTCGACATCCTCCGTGATACGAAGAGCTTCGGGATAATTACCAGGACCGTCGTCTTGTGCACCTCCATAACAAGAGTGAAGGCTTGAGGGCGAAGCCTACCTGCAGCCTATTGCCTCCACCTTGCTACTTCTCCTGAAGCTACCTATCTGGGTAGCCGCATACTCAGGAAGGTCTTCTCTTCCTCCGGAGGGGACCTCTGGGTCTTGAGAACTAGGATAATCAGTTCGAAGCACCGAGGGAGCTGCTCGGGGAACTCGACTCGAGGTCCGATGACCACTTCGGGAGTTGGTGGAATGACTGAGGGTCTTGCACCGCTATATGAGGGGACCTTCGGGGAGGATCGGTGGCTAGGCTCCACTTGGGAGGCATGGCTTATGAAGTTAAGTCCGAAGACCGAAGACTTTGAATGATTTGGGAAGGCGAGAAAAGGCCTTCGAACTACACTTGGAATCCCCTTACGAAGGGTGCGTGGAATCTTTAGACTCCAAAACTCCCTCCGCAAGTGCTCTTCGAAGTGCAGTCAGCGGCAGAGAACTAGCTTTTAGAACTAAGTTCCCCATGGATGGCGCCAACTATTGGCGTAAAAGATTACGCTACCAAGTTCTCAGATTAAGAACTAACAAACAAAGTTTGGAAGAGAACTATCTCAAGCCTCCGTATAGGATAATAGCTCGAAGTAGTTCGAAATTGTGTATTGAATATCTGAATATTCGATGCCTATTACAGGGTGAGAAGGGGGGTATTATAGGTAAAAAACCTAAGGAAAATACCTTTTTACCCCTTATTTACAACCGACATAGTGGAAACTATTCAGTACCCCGAATAGGGCTAAAATGGTAAATGCGTCCACAAAATAGATAAAGAACGTCTCGTTAGTCTTGCTGTTTCCACTACGAAGATGGAGCCTTCGAAGGGTATCTTCGAACTGGGATTTGGACGAACCCTTCGGCTTTAAACCTCATCAATTCGGAGACAAGTATTTGGCTTAGAACTTTGTGAGTTGTCTTTGTATCTTAATCGTGAAGGTCCTAGGGATGAAGTATTTCCCCCAAAAACAAGATTTACGTTCTATTAGAGTAAAAGCCGATAGGTTATCTTTAATTCCATATTACATCTTATCGACATAGAGGATTACCAATGGGCATGAGTGCATGGCGCATCGCTTTCCCGATCATCGGCCCGATCGGTGTGGGTTCTACGGATCGGCCGATTGCCTAATCGGCCCGATGACCCTACTTCTGTCTCACAACACCCATGGTTAAATGTATTGCACCCACAAATTTTATCATTCGATTCGTGCGACCTGATTCATATTTGGCCACCGGCACATAGTCGATAGGTGTAGCTACTAACGTTTTTCTATACCTTATTAGTTGCTGGGTCAAACTAATGGGCATGCTCAAAACCCCAAGTTTTTAGGACCAGCACTAAGTTAAGCAGACCGCCTAGGCCACACGTATGACCAAAAATGACTTAAGAGCCTCCTTAATGAAGTGACATTATTAGTATCTTTGAGTCAAGTAGTTATAATTTAACCTTGTCAAGGTGTTGGTCTACTTTTTGACCAAAAATGACTTAAGAGCCTCCTTAATGAAGTGACATTATTAGTATCTTTGAGTCAAGTATGTTATAATTTAACCTTGTCAAGGTGTTGGTCTACTTTTGACCAAAAATGACTTAAGAGCCTCCTTAATGAAGTGACATTATTAGTATCTTGAGTCAAGTATGTTATAATTTAACTTGTCAAGGTTGGTCTACTTTTGGTCACACGCGTGGCCTGGGAGGTCTGCTTAACTCCAGTGCACGTGTATAATCTTAGAAGGTTCTAAGCGTGCCAATTAGTTTGACCTTGCAACTGATAAGGAATCACAAAGAAATGTCGTTAGTAGTAATGCACATCGGCTATCGAGCCGGTGACTGTCGTAGGAATAAAACAAACATGAATAAATGCGCCTATCGGCCATGGGGCGGATGACCATGCCCACACTATCTTGCTAAACCTCTATTTGCCGATTAGTATATCCTTCTGCAATAGAGCCGATGAATGCCTCCTAGGTAGAGATGAAACATAACATGGAAACAAAGATAACCTACCATCTTGTACTCCAATATAAGGTAAAACAAGCATGCCAAAAACATATTCATTTCATTAAATCACCGTAACTTCAAGATCATACCTAACCAAGACAGTTGCTAATTACGATAAATAATAACACTTCAACGCCAAGATTTGGTAAAGCCCAAAAGCCCACTACGAGTTGCCGCAGGTCAACAAAAGGTCAAAGAAGATCCGGTCAAGGAAAGTCAGAGGAGTCCATCCGCAATAGCATGATTGGATAGGAGAGCCGATGAAGATAGGAGTAGAAGATGTTTAAAGATTCATTTGGAATCGGCTGATAAGTTACTTGGACGGTATGTCTCCATAATATAAATATATCCCTTAGGTTAGATTAGATAACTCTCGTTCAATCAATCAATCGGCGCATCGCCACCCTTGAGCCCCAAGGTTATCTGTCAGGACTCAGGCACTCAGAGCTGGGCTGCATCGTTACGATCTCCGGCAAAGTGGTGGTCCAGCCACCCCTGACGTTCGTACCAACTAGGTTTGTATTGTCATGGCTGCATCTGTTAGTTCGATCTCTTGAGGAGAACGGTGAAACAGTACGGTCGTTGGTTCTTCTTAGTGTATTTAGCTAGGTCTAAGGATGCATCAGTTAGGTTTGATCTCTTAGATTGATGTGATTTAGGTCCGATAGTCTGAGGCTTCATCAATTAGGTCCGACATCTCTGCTATTGTATCTTTTTCATGTCGTGTACTGTTCATCTAAATAAAGTTTGCCCGATTTGTTGATATATTGTTCAGATCATCATGACTAGCTACTTTCTTGGTTAGGTCTGATCTAGTTATCGTGATGATCTCCGTGGTATAGATCTGTTATCTGGCATGCTTTATTTATTTCTATGAGAGTACAAGCTGATAGGTTATCTTTAATTCATCTTTGTATCATATTAACCGTCAAAGGGGCGCATCGACCTATATGCATGATCTATCTTTTATCGGCTGATGGCGCGCACGCTTGATTGGGTTAACTTGGGCTATCGACCTTACCGAATGGAATGGTGATTCATGATTTTATTGTCCTTGCCACAGTCATCGGCTTGCTAGCGGATCAACTATGCTACTAACATTTATCTTTTTCGATCCCTTATCAGTTGAAGGTTCAAACTGATTGGCACACCTCGAACCCTATTCTAAGATCGTACGACGTGCACTAGAGTTAAGCAGATCTCCTAGGCCACGCGTGTGTCGATGTGTGACCAAAAAGCATGCCAACATGCTTTTGGCACACCCGGTGGGACCATCTCCAGCAACTCTGCCATGGCAGGCGAGAACGATGACACCATTTTGACTACGCTCGCCCCGAGCGAGAGATATGAAGTTGGGCGAGCCTACAACGGTGCCTTGACTCACCTTACGAAGACCACATCGACGGGATGGGGGCAAGCTCGGTCAGGGTTTCGACGCAGTTGATGAGCTTCAAGAAGTAGATATTGGGCCTAGCGATAGACCAAGACCAACCTTCGTAAGCACTGAACTCCTGACGAGACAAATAATGTGATGACACATTGTTGCGAGAATATCAGGATTGCTTTGCATGGGAGTATCATGAGATGCTAGGATTAAGTCGATCAATCGTGGAACATCGTCTACCATAAAATAGGGATATCGATCGTCCAAACAGTCACCTCGGCGATGTAAGGTGAAATATACCCAGGCATCAAGGCTGAGGTGATTAGTGTTGGGGGAAAATATCCATCTTCAGGATTACCGCAGTAACAAGACAAGACAAGAAATCCAAGTCAAAGGATTCCGACGTATATTCTCAGATGTACGTTGAAGGTAGTTCGAAGTATGAAGACGGACTCTGATTCGGAGTATATCTTCGAACGTGGATTCTTCCGAGAGCTTCTTTGCCAGCTAAGATGGAAGACTTATCTTCTTTCTCATTAGATTAGTCTTTTACCATTTTAGCCCTGTTAAGGGTACCGAATAGTTTCCACTATGTCGGTTGTAATAGAGGGTAAAAAGGTCTTTTCCTTAATGTTTGGGCCTATAAATACCCCGTTTTACCCTGTAATGAGGACCGAACACAAGTTATTCAATACACACTTGAAAACTATTCTAAGTTATTATCCTTTCGGAGGCTTGGAATAGTTTCCTTCGCAAACACTTCATTTGTTAGTATCTAATCTTCAGATACCTGTTAGCGTAACCTTTTACGCCAATAGTTGGCGCCGTCCGTGGGGAACCTAGTCCAAGAAACTTCGTTCTCTACCAACTTCTTACACCATGCCTCCTAAGCGGAGCGCAACTGGTAACCCTGTTCGGAGGTCCCCTCGGACCTCCGGAGTGATATCTCCAGACACAGTTGAGGTCAGAGGACCTTCGACGTTTCCTCCACCTCAAACTCCGGAAGGGATTCCCATTCCTCGAGCATACGGAGTTCCTCCGCCAACTCCATCTATACTTCGGCCACCCGGAGTTCCTCTTCCACCTCAAGTTCCACTTCGAATTGATCCTTACAATTCTCAAGACCGGAAGATCCTTCCGGAGGAGATGAAGACAATTGGTGATATGGCCGCTCAAATGGCCAGTCTCCAAGCCGAAGTAGCAAGATGGCGGCAAGAAGCTGCAAATAGCTTTGCTCTCAAGCCATCCCATTATTCCTAAAGTGCCTGAAGACGATGAACCTATCTATCCTGAAGCCCCGGAGAACGCCTCCTTTGATACCGAGTCTCCGCTGCATCCTGAACTGCAAAAAGTTCGCTTTGACCCGAAGTTTAAACTTCGAAGCTTTGCAAGTATGCCGGAGATGAAGATCCTGGAGAGTTTGTCCGATCTTATGCTTTGGCGATTGAAGCTAGTGGAGGAGTGCGGGACACCATGGCAAAATGTTTCCCCCTCGCTCTTCAAGGAGTAGCTTTGCGATGGTTCTGGTCTTTAAAACCAGGATCAATCAGTTCATGGGGGCAGTTAAAGAAAAAGTTCGTGAGTAATTTCCAGGGCACCTTCGTGCCTCCAATGTCGATGGGAAGTCTTTCTAGGTGAAGCAGCTCCCTGGAGAAACCTTAAGACAGTACTTCAAGCGCTTCGCTCATACGAAGTCGCAAATTCGAGGGTTAACTACATCTTCGGTAGTTGACGCAGCTCGAGAGGGAGTCATTCATCCAGGCCTACTTGATAAACTTCACCGAAAAGCATATCTTCTGTTTCTTAGCTGATGTCCTATTTTGAAGAATATGCAAGGTCAGAAGAGGGCTGGCTTCGGAGAACTGCAGCTACTCGTCCATACTGCAGGAAGTAAAATTGAAAGTGAAAACTTCGGCACAGCCGCAGGAACCTGTCTTCGAAGCTCAGCATAGGAGAAGGGGCAAAAGCATCCTCGTTCAAAAGTTCTGAACATTGCACCTCCGCAACAGTTTGCCCAAAGAGCTCCGCAACCTTCGGGGAACAAGGCCAGCGGCTGGAGGCCGCCAGGGAAACGGCTGGCAAGGGCCAGACCCTTTTCTGCTGTATTCATGGTGAAAACCGAAGTCACGCAACTGATGCGTGCAAAGCTATACTTGCCCTGAGAGGAGAATATCTGGAAAGGACTTCAGGTCGAGGTACTACTGACCGAGTTCCAGCGGAAGTGCGTCCGGAGCCAGTCCAGGTTGTGGCGCGGATAGAAAATTCTGAAGCTGCAAGGCGCCCTCCGGTGGTCAATGTTATGCCACCTCCGAAGCAGGAAGAAGGGAAAGATCGAGGAAAAGAGTAGTCCTCCCAATCTCCGGAGGAGGGACTCTCGGAAGCATGTCAAAAGGCAGAGAAGAGAGTATGTCAGAGAAGTGGGGCATATTGGAACTTCGTCGTCTGCAGCTGCTATGCCTGAATGGTCCCATATACCAATATCTTTTTCTGCAGAGGATGCAGCTGGCATTAAACTTCCACATGCAGACCCACTTGTCATTACCGACATTGCAGGAACTGAGATTCGAAGAGTGCTAATTGACGGAGGGAGTTCAGACATTATTTTGTTCAAGCCTTCGATCAACTATGCATCTCCAGAAAGCACCTTCTTCCAGCAGCTCGTCCTTTGCAAGGCTTCGCAGGACCTCCGCTTGATGCACTTGGCCAAATTGGTCTGGAATTACCTTCGAAGAAGGGTTGTTACAAGGACAGGAAGTGATCTTTGACGTTGTAGATGCTCCGTATGCATATAATGTCATCTTCGGAAGAGGCATGCTAAATCAATTCGGAGCTGTGGTGCATCATAATTACTTGTGTATGAATGCCCACACAAGAAGGAGTACTCACTGTCTTCGGAGATCAAGCCATCGCAAGAAGAGAGTACGTCATGGCCCTCCTCTTCACCCAAGGCAGGTGAACAGTGTTCAAGATGATCCGGACAATTTTTCTACTCCTAGCGAATCCTCGAAAAGATCCTTCCCAAGACCAAGTCCTGAAGGAGAAATTGCAATGAAGGTTATTGTTAAAGATGGCAAAGAATATTCATTTCAATTTAAAGATTTGCCTCCAGAAGTTGCTACCTCCTTGGAGAAAGTAGTTGAGGAGAATTTAGATGTCTTTGCTTGGTCTGACGAAGACATCACCGGAGTCAGTCGGGATATTATGAGCACAGTTTACTTGTAAACCCGAAGGCCCCTGTTCGGCAAGGACTCCGAAAAATGTCTGCAGAAAGAGCTGTTCTTGCCAAAGACGAAGTTGAAAAATTGCTGAAGGCTGGGATCATCAGAGAAGTGGCTCATACAGAATGATTAGCCAACCCAGTCTTCGTCAGGAAGAAATCATCTGGGAAGTGGCGCATGTGCATTGATTTCACATCCTTGAAAAAGAATGCCCTCGTGACCCCTACCCCATGCACCGAATTGATCAATTGGTCGACTCCACTACAGGTTCGGAGTTATTAAGTTTCCTTGATGCGTACTCCGGTTATCATCAGATATGATTGAAACGTGAAGATGAAATCAAGACACGCTTCGTAACTCCTTCAAGAGTCTTCTGTTATGTAAGAATGCCTTTTGGCTTAAGAAATGTCGGGGCTATTTTTTAGAGGTTAGTTGCT